>WYDI02008129.1:0-123679 GCA_009867235.2 Psittacus erithacus | reverse complement strand
AGTTTGGGTCAGGTGTCCTGTGTCTGCTTCCTCCCGGCTTCCCCTCCTCCCAGAGCAGAGCATGAGGCTCAGAAAGTCCTTGGTAAGTGTAAACATTCTAAGCAGTAGCTAAAACCATCGGTATTATCAGCACTGTTCCCAGACTGAAAGTCAAAAACACAGCACTGCACCAGCTACTAAGAAAGAGAAAAATGACTGCTACTGCTGAGCCCAGGACAGGATTATTTTTATATCTCAAAATATAAAACAATATTCAAACACTCTTTTAAATGACCTTAGTGTGATGCTTTTAAAATTTCTAACAAGTTGGAGTTAGATTACTATATTCCCTATGTGACGAGTAAGTCACAGTTGCTCTGTGATTCATGGGTTCCTTACCTAGAGTTTGTAGGGAATCAGGCTGGGGTGTGAGAAGTTCCATTTGAGACCTGGCTGATAGTTAGAGTTGAACATGGCTTTATCTGTTCCTGCTTGGAAAAAATGTTTTTACATCCTCTTTGTAGTGGCCTAACGAGTCATGAAACAGTAGCCTGTGGATCTCGTAGGAAGTATCAGACCTCTTGTACTTCATCTGGTGGTGCATCCTATTTGGTATATTACAAGTGGGGATACCTTTTTCTTCTTTTTTTTGAAAGAAGGTGGCATCACAGGTCATGTAGCTGAAATCAGCTGCTGTGCTAAGGATATAAACGAGGCACAGTTCAGCACACTTACCAAACTTTCCTGATGCCTACCTAGCTGAAGTAGGTGCTTAGTTGAGCTGGGATGAATCTCAATGGAAATAATGATTGTGTATTTTGCTGGGTCTGTAATGAAATATTGTCTGTGTGCTGACTGTGTTGTGACTGTTGTACTCCCCCTGTTCTTAGCCTAGCGCTAGTTGTTATCTCACGTGTAGTTTTCTTCACTCACTGAAGGATGAGGGCTTTGATAGTGTGGTGACTTCAGTTAGCTGTGTGCATGAAGTCAGTAGCTGATGACTGGCAGCTAAAGAAATGGGAAATCTATAAAGTCTGTCTTTTTTCAAGCTATGTATTATAGCAGAAAAAATTCTCATGGCCACATCTGCCAAGCTTAATATTTATAAAGGTATCCAGGTATGCCTCTTACTACTGGTCAGAGTGCTTGGTATGAGTATGCATCTTTAATAAGAAGAGAAATCGTTATTGTGGTAGCAGAACAACTCAGGCTAAATCACTACACTCAGGGATTTGGTAAACCCTGTATAAACGGCCACTGTGTATGCATGTATGTATGTAAGTCATGCCCAAGATAGTTCCCACTTGTTCCCCTATATGAAAATATTTCATTTCTCTCCTTCTTCACTTTAAAGAGGAAATACCCCGTGAAGAAGGCAATGCTTTCGCTACAGAAGACCTGTGAAATTAGCTTTTTTAAGAATATCCTTGCTTTCTTCACTGAATGGTCAGAGAATCACTCTGGTCCTTTGTGCAAAAGGCAAAAGGGAAAATTCAGTCAAGGTGGTGAAGGGAGTGTGTAATCACATCTCCCTGCACTGGTCTGGATCCAGCATCCCAACAGGGATTCCCATTCATGAAGAGCAGGTGGTGGAGCTTCTATGCCCTCCCTGGGGTTTCAGGGGAAGAGTAACTCTAAGTTGCTGTCAGGGCTCCAAAGAAGTCTTGCCAGTGAAGCTGGATAAAGCAAGACAGATATAACCAGAGTTGCTGGGAAAAGTGAGGACAAAGGGTGCATTCTCCAGCCATTTGTTTATCCTATTCATTAGCATCCATTCACCACCTCATATCTCAGCTCTGAATGAAGAATTACTATACCTGTTTTCATCCAGTGTTGAAAGACTTGATTGCAAAAAGCAAGTTTGTTATGTTTATTAGTGTTATCATCATCATCATCATCATCTCTCTCTTACTAGTCCCCAGAAATTGTTCTGGTCCCTCATACCAACTTTCTAGGACTGTAGCTTCTGTACAACCCGGAGTCGTTTCTGTACAGCACTGGGCAACAGGCAAAATATTGGGACAGTCTGGCTTTCCTCCTGAACATCCCATACTGGAGAGGAGTGAATGCTAAAAATGATTACTGTGAGGTTCAGAAAAGATATATCATAAGCATGGCCTATTTTTATTTTTCATATTTAAGTAAAAGCAGATGTAAGTTATATGAGGCTAATGGGGCATTACTTACAGAATCTCAATGTAGCAAAACTAATGGAAACATTTTTCTGTTTAGCTCTAAAATATAGTGTTTAAATGAAATTACATGGCAGAAGGGGTGGAGCCAGCATGGCATTTTGTCCAGATGTTTGAATTCCTAGTTATCCTTGCCCCAGAACTGGTGATTCACCTCTTCAGACCCTTATTTGCTGTATCTATGTCAGTAGCATGTGAACACCTTCACAGCTTCTTTATTTTTATTTCTACAAGTGGTATGTTTGAGGGGAAAAGGAATATCTGGACTAGGAAAAGGCACCTTACTTCTTTTTTTTCTTAGGTAGAATGTGGCAAATTGCCATCCTCTGCCTTCCTTTGCCTCCGAGGAGAGGATGAGAACTGAAATGACAGTTTATTAGCACTCGCTATGCTCACCACTGTCTCAGGCTGGGCCTGCAGCCAGAAACACAATTCAGGCATTAGGAGTAAATGAGAGGAATATTGTTCACTGCAAGATTCCCAACCCTTTCTCAATCTTGCAGAGATAGCTGACAGATTAGACCGGATTCACAATGAAAGCACCCTTAGAAACAGAAAAGACTTTTTTTGTTTCATTTTATGTTTCAGTTCTCCAGAAAATGTGGTTGATTTTTGGGAGAGCTGTAAGCAGAAGTGTTTATTCAGGCAAGACCCAAAGAAATACCTAAATGAAATGCAAAAATCCATTTTGCTAAAGGAAATGCAGATTTCAGGATATATCTATACCTATGTATATGTGTGATTGCTCTAATCATTTTGAGAATTTTGGGCTTCTAACTTGGGGGACTTTGATATCGTGAAAGTGAAACTTACGGGTAAATAACTCAAGTTTCTGGAAGTATTTTCACTTCATGTGTGAGATCAGAAACCTTGGCAATATATTTAGCTACTGTGTTCCTATTAAATGAATTAATTAGCTACCAAAGACTCAGTGAACTGAATGTGGACACAATGCTGGAGAAAGCCATCTATGGTACTGGGTTTTTTTAACTGAATTGATATGCTGTGTATTTTGCTTAAAAGCTAGGGTGTCTTTAAATAGAATGGCCTCAGGCCTTAGCTTAGAGACAGGACCTGGGTTTGTGTGCTGTGAGTTGGGTGAAAGAAAGCCTTGGAAAAGGTTTTGCTCTGGTATTGAGTAATATAAATATGTGCAAGGAGAAGATGGCTTTTATATATACCACGGATTCAGTGGCTGGAATATTAATATCCCTGTGTCTGAAGCCTTTACTTCCCATGACAGCCTAATGAGACACTGACAGTAGCTGTCTGCTTGTCCTGCGTGAATGTCCTGCATTATGTTGTTTGTGTTGTGCTGAAGGATGCTGAAGTGCGGTTGTCTGACTGCTGTTCCCTTGGGAAGCTCAGGAAGAGATGTACTGATTCTCCCATGAGGCTATCCTCAGAAACAGTTTTCTGCCTATATAAATACCGTCTCCCGGGGATCTTCTAGAATAGTAACCACTGTATGACTGCCAGTATCTTTTCATACTGTGAAAATCGAAAGCCTCAACTACAACATCTATAACATGGAGACACAGCTAAGATGCATCCCCTTTTTGATGCTTCATTTTTTACTGACTGAACAACATTGGCTTCCTACCAGTTTCTATATGTAATTTCAAATATATACATTTCGTACTGTTTGGGACTAAGCTTTCTTAGGGACTTTTATTCTCCTTATTTACTATTAAAAAAAGCTGAGGTCATCTATAATGTGTTTTCTGATATTTCTTAGAGGTGTATGCTAAACAGGGGAAGGATGAGTTTAAGGTGTACTGCTGTATTCCTGTGTGGGATTTCTTTGCTGGAAATATATATGTTTATCCTAAAAGTCTGTAGTGATTCCAGCACATCAAGCCCATTGATATGAGCTTTACAAGCAGCTTGTATGTTCTTCTGCAGAAGAATCTTCATAGAAACCACTTGTGTTTGATGTCTTGGTGTGGAAGAGTAGCCGATTTGAACTTCTCAATCTACAGTTCCTAAATCTTTTATACATAAATTGGTCTCATGTTTGTACACTTATGGAGAAATGTTAGCTAAAAATCTGTGCTGCTTCTTCAAGCTCTGTTCAAACACTAGAAGAAAATTTATGTGCAGAATGTGAACTCATTATCATGTTATGTTCTGTGTGCTTCCTTGAACTTTATTTCATTATTGCACCTTGAAAACTTAATGTTATGAAGCAAATATTAGCACAATATGCCCTAGGCTTAGAGAAGACACAATGAAGAAAGACTAGAATAGAAAGTAATGTGGAATGAAGAGATACTAAATACACTCTTGGACTCTTCAGTTTGGAAAAACAAAGATGTCTGAGAGAGGGATATGGCATGGGTCTGTACAGTTGTAAGCAGTATATAGTAGTAAACATGGTAATATTCTGTACTGTTTCTCACAGTGTAGAAAATTGGGACACTTAAAATGATTGGTCAGTGAGATCATAAGAATCAAAACCCAGTTTTTGTATACCAGGCATGATTAATTTGTGGTATTATTGTCACAGAATGTTGCAGAAACTGAAAAAAATGAACAGTTCAGAACTGGAGTGAACACAGTCCTGAAGCACCGATCAACTGATGGCTATTCAATACAGTTTTTAAAAATCTTTACTCAGAGCAGATCACAAAGTATTGATTGCTGGAAGCTGTGAGGGTTCACTAGGAAAAAGATCATCATATTTTACTGTTCCTGTGGTCTTTTGCTACACATGTGCTTAGATCTGGGATACTTGGCAAGATGAATCTTTGCATGATCCACTGTGATTATTTGTGCTTGGTTTTAGATTTCCTGGCATCACATCTATATGTCAGACACTTGATGGTATATACTTAATAATACCAAGGAAGCAAAGTTCTGCAGATGAAGGGAGTGAGGGAATTCCCTTCACCTAACAGAGCATCAAAGAGGCAATCTGTAGCAAAACAGGTTAAAAAGGCAGTGTTCAGATGCATGCTGTATTGCAGGCCTGCTGTTTGATTTTCATCTGTAGTGGGCTAATTATCATCATGAACCAGCATAAAGGCTGACTGTAACCTGAATCTGTCTTACCTCCCCCAATTGCCTAATATACTTTTTGCCATCAGGTGAAGTAGAATTCTTTACTGAGAAGTATCTATCTGATCATTTTGTAGAATCATGCTTAATTCAACCATCCTGAGGCCTTTTAGAGTTTTTTACTGCTGACAATTTTCTTTTCCTTATCCTTTCTCAGATGGCAAGGAGAATCTCTTTAAAACAAAAGCCTGACTCTGATGGTGTTCTTTAAAAGAAAAAGTTAACTGTGAGGGAATCACTGCTTGAGCTGCACGTGCTTGCCTCCTCCAAACACACACTTGGGTGCTTAGGCATGCTCCTTAATGGTTGCTCTGTGCTGCAACTGGACCCACCAGCTTGGCTGCTTGTGCCACCCTCATGTCCCTCAGCTGTGCAAAGAGTGACACACTCTGACATGCCTTGGAGGCAGAGCTCAGTGGACACCAAGGTGTTACAGGCAGCCCTGCAAGACATGCCTGCTGGTTACATCAGACCGGTGTACTAGCAGTGTAAGAAAAAACCAGAAGGACACATCTGTCCTTCTCACCAGGGAACCAGTACCCCAGGACTCTGACTCTAGAAAGTGATTCTCTGTGCATTCATGACCTTTTAGTAATTTGCTGTCAGGGAATGTGAACAAAAATAAAAAACAAAATAAAAGGGACTTTATTCTTTCAATGAAAATCTTTAAGCCAGAGATGTAGGGGAAAAAAAGTTACCATTCTCATTTCGATGTAATCAAAGCCTTTATGTAATCTGAGTGTTGGTGGGGATCAGTCTTCCTGAGTCGTGTTTACTAGTGGGAGTTTCAGAAGTGATGGGTAGGTGGGAACTAACAATAATAGCCCACATATCTCACGGATACACTGCATGGATGGAGCTAGGCTGGTACCAAGACTAGCCGTTAATGGTAGTCTCACCAATTTTGTCTTTCATAAGGGGCATTAGACTTCCTAGCATTTCTGATTTTGAGGCACCAGCATATGATTAGGATGGAAGTGGCAATTGAATCCTCAAGATTTGGCTAAGACCCCCATCATGCATTCAATATAACTTCATGTATTTTTAATTTCTTAAATTGGAATGTTGCAATACCGTTAAAGTCACCCACTGGTGACAGAATAATTATGTGGGACCTACATGAGCTGCTGTGTCTAACTGGAATTCCAGCCCTAGTACTGACCATGCACTTCTTGCTGAAATTAGTTTTGCACCATGGGACCCTCGAATGGTTTTGTCACTGCGTGGTTAGGCTTTTGATGTTGTTTGTCCAAACATCCTAGTGCAGTTTGTAAATCCCAGCCCAGCTATTCTTTACAGTGAACGTCAATTCATTGGCCCACTCTGTCTGAAGCACTTGTGCCCTAATGCAAACCTTCATGACATCAGTGAGCAGTGGCTTAGATTTTCAGTAAGCAAGGTTAATCAAGGTATTTGGAGGTCACATACGCAGAACTTATTCAAGGTTAAACAAGGTATTTGGAGGTCACATACGCAGAACTTATTTGTGGTGTGAGTAGAGAATACAGTTAAAAGCGTGTCTTTGTCTTTTTTGTGGGGAGCAAACTGTTGCCAGTTAAAGCATTGATGTTGCAAGATGTACCATGCCCTGAAATCACTGCAGTAATTCCCACATTTTAAATGGATTTTGCTGTCTGACTTCTGCTTATTACAAAAGTAGGGCTTAATCTGGTAGCGTACTGCAGACCAATTGTGCACCATCACTGGGGAGAAGCAATAGGGGCATTTTCACTTAGGCTGAGACTTAAAGACCCTTTATTCTTTTTATTTGATGTCTTAGTGTAGACAGTCCCTAGAAGTTCATTCAGATAGTGCTACTCCTTCCTTTTATGTGACACATGGGAGTTTGATTTTCACAAATTCACTGATGTTTGTTTTTCTTAAAGCAGGAGAGGGAAAAGGATATCAGTCATTGTCTTGACTGGTAGATTTTTCTGCTCTCTCTCTATATGCATAGAGAATGCTTTGCTTTGAGCATTAGAATACCCTGCGGATGTGACACCCCTTTCCCTTCCGCCTTCCTACAGTGAATCCTCTTATATCAGTTTTATGGCACTATCTCCATTCAGTCCCTATTAGATGTTCCTCCACTATAATGTCTGCCTCTGAGAATTAGCTAGCAGATGGAGTAAGCAGCCTTTTGTTTATTTGTTTCTCTTATCTGCACTGCATAAATGATTTACTGCAGGGTAGGTGTCCTTGGAATATTTTCTTCAACTGGCATCTCTTCTGGTGAGAATGTAAGATAACAATTTAAATGACAGTTTCATACTTCCCTTCTGGAAACTGAGTTTAGCTGTCGCTCCTAGCAGGGCCAAAGAATTATTCTTTGTATACCTACTGGTGAAACTTAACAGAACTTTAGAGGTAGGTAGAAACAATGAGAAGAAGTAGTTACCTTCATACTTGTCCTCATGTCCTTTTGGCATGCTGTTGCTGTAATGTCTCATCCAGATCTTCAGAGATGCACCTCCCAGCAAAGCAAAGAACTGATGTAAGTATTCAGGTACAGATCAGCTATGCTTAAGTGTCTCAGATCTACCTGTCTAATTGTCTGTTTGAAAAGCATCTGTGTTACAGCTTGCACTTTCTTTGAAAAGCATCTGTGTTACAGCTTGCACTTTCTTTAGCTCCAACTTGTTTTCCTCTTCAGCTTTCATTCAAGCAGCTATGGGTTAATATGAGGAAATTTCTTAGAAATATACTCATGTATACTGAATCAGAATGAAAATTTGAGTATTCAACTCTTTTCCCATATTTTGTGTTCCTTGATTATGATGCTTTGTCAAGCCAGAGCTGGCTAGCATATCTTTCTTGCCCCTTTTTATAGTTATGCAAAGAAAAAGAAGGTGAACTGTTCCGTTTTTGATTTTGGTACTCTGGGTCTTACACCAAATATTCATCCTTAGATTTTAAAAGGTAAATAGCTGAGATTTTTGTCACTTTGCTGGGCCATTAGCATGCTATCACTTTTCTTGTTCCCTCATTTTGATTTATCTGTGCATCTCTCATGGCAACTCCTGGAGAAGCATCTTCAGCCAATATGGTTTATGAAACTTTGTTATTTACTGAGATCTTTAAGACAGAAATTGCTTAAAATATTTTCTCCTGCTCTGAATTCATAAAGCTATTCAGGGAGCATTAACTAGAACTTCCTGCCTGGCATGATTTGGAAACAGGCATTTTGGTCTTTCAAAGCTGCTTGTTTACAGAACTTTCAGTCATCTCATTATGTGTTATTGCGTGCTCTTGCCAGCTTTTTTTAATGTCAGTATCTTTCTCCTCAACAGTAATATAAATTGATATATATGGGAAAAGAAGCTGAAAATTCTAAAAAGACCAAATATTGTATCAGGGAAAATCAGACTTCCTGTTACATTAAAAACAGACTTAAATGCATTCAAACACAGAAATACACAGTAGGTCATCCAAAGTACTGTAGTGACATGATTTGGTGTTAAGGAAGGAAATTTAATGCAGCTTATAGAATTAATTTCATTTGAAACCATGAGCACTATACAAAGCATTTATCATATTGCAATTGCATTATGCTGGTTTGGGTTTGGTTTTGGGTTTGTTTTTTTCTTGAAGTAATGGAAAAGAATTTATGCATTTAGAAGACATGTTCCAGTAGAGCTATTTCTGCTCCCGGATAGGAGATAAGCAGGTGGGAAATATGCACTGAAGAGCGAGACAGCACAAGTAAGCCCTAGCGCATTTACTGGTAATCCTTAAAATTAATCAATATCCTGTACTATCACAAATATCATCAATGAAGCAGAAATTACTTCAATAAAGCTTATTTAGATTAGGTTTTCTTAACTAAAGGTAGTATTTGAATTTTGTCAATGTTTGAACAATAAGCACTTGGATTTCCTGGATTTTTAAAATCAGCTGGAAAAGCCAGACTGAATAATGTGGCCAAGAGATGCTGCTTTCTGACCAAAATTATGAACACTAAGAGAATAAATCAATAAACACACTGGTCAATTCTATGAAGTTTTTTTTGCTGTCTGACAAGCCCAACCTGATGCTAGCCTGCCTCATTTGGATAGCTTATGCATAAAGACACAAGTTTGCAGAGCAAAATTCATACGAATAAACAGATATCAATTAGCTGCTTTAATAAGCTGCTCTAGTGTAAATACTAGAAGTAACAGATACTGAAAGGAAATAAATTTAGGGAATATAATTTAACACTATATAACAGGAGTAGCACTGAGCTTGGAAAACATAGATGTGGAAATGAGTTCTATTATCTCAGATTGTGAATATGTTTTACATTATGGAACATTTTAATTTGTCCAAATTTATGTGGCGCTAAATGCAACCTTTTTGTGATAGTACCCATATCATATTTGATTTAAATATTTTAAGTGCCTTTGCCTTGAATTTCCTGGTTGGGAATATATAGTTTAATGCTCACACTTACATTCAGGTAGATAAAAGTGATGGGACCTTCAAAGCATCTTGCATTGAAATGGAGAACAGCAAATGTGAATCTTATAATATTGCAGCTGGTATCCAGGGAACTGCAAATTGAAAAAACAGAGGTCTTCACTGGTCACATCCACAGAAACTGCCCTGAAGAACAGGATTTCTGTATAGAAACATAACCAACAACACAATATAGAAATACAACATACCAAGAAAAAGTCAGGAGCTCAAACCTGTTAAGAGCCAAAACTATTAGTCACTGAACTTGTGGCTGGTGTTGGGGACCTCTATGTACTGCTCAGAAAAGGGTCAGGGTCTGCAAGCCTGAGCACTGGAATGCCCAAACTGTCACTCAATTTAATTGTTAGCTCTCTCCAAGGTCTGTGCTTGGCCATTTCAGCTTGCTTGCTTCAGTGCAAATGTGCTGTAAAGGAAGGTAGCTCTCAGCAAAGGGGATGAAAACGTAATCCATCTGGGTTTTCCTGAAGGCTTTTAACAAAGCCCTTCCTAAAGGCTTTGTAGTATCTAAGTGGTTGAAAAATCAGAAATGGAGAATATGAATAGATGTTTAGTTCTCTCAGTGGAGGGAGGTCACCAATGGAGTCTAAATGGGTTTGCAGTAGGGCTCTTACTGTTCAAAATGTTCATAAATAGTTCAGAAAAAGGCTGGAGAGCAAGGTGACATGTGTCATTGACAAGATTAAGTTACTCAGGTTGACAAAACAAATCCTGATTGTAAAGAGTTACAAAAGAATCTTGTGGTATTGGATGATAAAATGACATAAGAAATGCAGCTGTGGTGGTTTTAAAGTAAAAATGATGAAGAAAGGCGATTCTCAATTTATATGCAGTCTACAAAGGTTGTGAATGGCTGTTACCACCTTGGAAGAGGACCTTAGGGGGATAGTAAATAGATCTATGAAAACATCAGCTCAGAGCTCAGTAATAGTTTACAAACAGATGGTGAGTTAATACGTCTTTGAAGTAGCACTGAAGATATGGGTTAAACAGGATTTGTACGTAAATGTTAGACCAGCAGTTGGAAAGCACAGTGTTATGGATTGGTAGAAGTAGTGCTAAAGATTTGGTTTAATTGGATTTGTACATAGATGTTAAATCAGCTAGGGCAGTTGGAAAAAAGGGACTAGCTTTTTGGTGTACAAACCTTGATGAGGTTACAGATTGAAGGAGAATGCTTCAGAGCTTAATACAGAGGTTGATACTGGATCCACCAGGAAATAAATAGACAACAAACCAGTGAACAGTAGCATCCCCTTTTTCACCACGATCAAAACCAGGATATTAGGCTAAATGGACTTTCTCTGACCCAGCATAGCAATTCTTTTATTTCTGTCACATCCGTGTGTAAATTTATGTACTACAGTGTCATTCTGTCCTCCCTTTTCCAAAAATTGTATAGAAGAAAAGGTGCAGGGAAGGTGATAAGGAAAATCAAGCATATGAAAGTGTATCCATGAGAGAAGAAGCTACCTTGACTCTTTAATCTGGAAAAAAAAGGATGATTTAAGGGGACATGACTGACATTTGTGAAGTCATGAGTGGCATGGAGAAGATTAAGAAGGACAAATTATTTGTTGTCTCTCACAATACAGAATGTATGGGCCATCAGATGAAATTAACAGAGGTTATGATCAGAATAAGTGAAAGATATTTTTTGTGCATCACAAAGGATGTGGTAGATGCCAAATGCTTATTATAGGTTAAAAAATATTACAAAAAATAATGGAGAGAAAATCCTTGAAGAGCTTTAAGAGTCAAGAGTGAGTCTTTAAGCTGTTTATTGGCTTTTTCATTTTTCAGACCCAGGTTTGGTCCCCAGATCATACACACCATATCTATGCAGCTCACATTCAGGCTTCTTACGGCAACAAGACAACCAAGTCCTTCCAAGTTCTTTGAAATCACAATGCAATGTCATTGTTGTGTTTCTACAGCCACTGCTGTGGAGGGCTGTGCTGTCTGTCTCATCAATTGGTTAATTTGGGCTTGCCATGCAAATGAGATGGTTAAGTGTTACGAAGTGCGGACAAAGCTACTTCTGCCCTAAGCAGCATGGACAAAAGTCAGTCTGCTGTTGTTGGTCCAAAGGCCAGAGTCTACTTCCTAGTGTGGTCCACAAGGCTGATAGTGTAGACGAGATACGCAAGGTCTGGTTTTCAAGATATCTGTCCTGGAAAGATCTGGGTGGTGGGGGGACAGGCCAGGGAAAGACGCTCACTCTGTTCTGCTGCCTGTCACTGTTGCCTGTAGCTGTAACATGGTGTCAGGGTCAGGAGAATGTATCTCTTCTTGCCCTCTTGGAGGCGAGTGATGCCGTGATTTAAGCCCGGCCGGTAGCTCAGCACCACATGGCAGTTTGCTCGCCTCCTTTCCCCAGGCAAGATGGGGGAGAGAATATGAAGAATGTAAATCCCATGGGTTGAGATTAAAGCAGTCCAATAACTAAAGTATAATGCAAAACTACTACTACTACTACCAATACTAATAATGATGAGGGAAATAACAAGGGGAGAGAATATAAAACTAAAAGGGGAAAGGAAAAATAACAAAAAACACAAGTGATGCACAGTACAATTGCTCACCACCTGCTGACCAATACCCAGCCCAACTTGAGCAGTGATGTGGGCCTTCTGGGTAATTCACCCCAGTTTATATAGTGGGCATGATGTGCTGTGGTATGGAATACCCCTTTGTCTAGTTTGGATCAGGTGTCCTGTCTGTGCTTCCTCCCAGCTTCTTGTGCCCTCCTCACTGGCAAAGCACGAGAGACTGAAAAGTCCTTGATGA
Organism: Psittacus erithacus; assembly: GCA_009867235.2. Classification (NCBI taxonomy): domain Eukaryota; kingdom Metazoa; phylum Chordata; class Aves; order Psittaciformes; family Psittacidae; genus Psittacus; species Psittacus erithacus. The sequence goes on along the minus strand of WYDI02008129.1, from coordinate 111,203 downwards.
GGGCAAGCATTACTTAGCAACAACTAAAAACATCAGTGTTATCAGCATTGTTTTCAGACTAAAGTCAAAAACATGGCAGTGCGCCAGTTACTAGGAAGAAAATTAACTCTATCCCAGCTGAAACTAGGGCAAGCAGTCAGGGCTTCTGTCAGAAATAAGAACATGTATTTCAAAGTCAATGTTGTTTTCTATATATCCTCTTTTTTGAATAAGAATGTCTGTCAGACATAAGTACGATATAATCTTTCCTTGTTGGTGTCACTGACCAGACACTACCACCACAAAGAAGCCTGTGTAATTCTCAGTGTAGTTGAATTTGGAAGGGACCTTTGGAGATTACTCAGTCCCATCCTGTTGTCTGTTTAAGAAACTTATGAAATTCATTGAACAACAGACATTTGAAAAAGTGTTTTTGTCTTTGCTGTGTTTTTCCACCATTCCCAATCTGATAAACTAATATTAAAGGTCTAAAAAAAAGAACGTCTTACTGAGAACAACTGACCTCATCTTGCATTTATAATTTCAGTGTACAAATAATACAGTTTCATGTCGTTTAATGTTGCCCATGTGTCACAATGGGGTAGCTTATCCCTTCAATGGGCACTTTTCTAGAATTAGTATCACATTCCCAAAATGCAATGCATTTGCTTAAGAAAACAAAATTTTATTACAATTTTACAAGGACAGGCTGTTTTATTTTTTCTGTATAAATTACATTGGCTATTAGAATGAAATCACAGTCATTTTCATAATTTTGCTATTAAAAAAAATCATATCTCCTGAAATGTCATTACTTGACAAATAATTTGATTCAAAATTCCTGAACACTGATTCTGCTAATACTTACTCCTGTTTGTAAGCCTTGAGTAAAGTCAGTGAATTGAGACGAGTCACAGGTACAGAAAACAATCTAAGAGGTACCAGAAATCCCTAAATGATCCAGTGGATAAAATTACAGCAGGAAAATACTTAGTTGTATCTTACATTTCCAAAAATAAAGCAAGATTGTGTATAAGAACATTTTTTTTACACTCTTGAAGTGCAAAACCAAAACTTTTCTTTTTCATTTACACATTTAGGTGTATTCTGATTAGTAGCTATGAGCCATTGTTCTGTGCTTAGAATATGAAAACTGAGTGTTTGCTCTCAGAAGGTAGTGGTACAGCTTGCACTGGTGTAGACTTCTTGATTTATCACTGCACTAGGACTGAAGGTCAGTTAGTGTTTTGCGTATGGAATTCATCTGACAAAAGCAGGATCTGAGTTACAAAGATATATTTAAAAGGAGATGGGCAAGGATAGGGAATTAGGGGTTTAAAACCCCCAAATCACAGGTTTGATCCTGTAAAATACTGGGCACTGTTGCTCTGCTTCAGCAAGGCTTACATGTGCTTAAACCTTTTGTTCAGGGCTCTGCATTTAGCACTGTTTTATCTCAAATGAATAGTTCTTAAAAAGGAGATTGATGTTTCCTTTCATCCACAGATTTCAAAGGACTCTGTGAACAGCTATGTACAGAAACTATATAATAAAAATGAGAATTCAGCGGAGATTTCACTGTTAAGCATAATAAAGAAAAAGACAGGCAATCAAAACAGAAACCTTCACTTTCTCATGTTAACTTTTCATGTTGAGCCTATACATAGTTTTATTTTCTTCTCTTTTTTCCTATTTATTTTTAACATGAAATCCTCAGACTCCTCATTCGTGGCCAAAGCTGTGAATTCATGCAGAAACATAGGATAGGATGTGTCTTCTGAGCTCCCACGTGTTGTCTTTAAACTGTGGGTGTCCTGTTGAGAGGAAAAGTGGCTCTTGTGCATTCACTTCTCATTTCCCTCCCAAGCAAGAGGGTAAATGAAGGGCAAAATTCAGACTCCAACCTTGATAAAGGTAGACTCTACCTTTGAAAAAGATAGACCAGGCCAATGAGAGCAGTGGGAGCTGCTTGTTTTTGCGTAACAGCTAGAGCTGGTCACACTACTCAAGCCTTAGAAACATGCTTCTTTGCTCCTAGTGTGTCACATATACATCTTGTTCCTTAATTAAAGTAGGTGGCTTAAATACATGTGATCACCTTTCATTTTAGCTTGTTCTTTGTTCTGGCAAGCTTCACCTGTGTTCACTGAAACAGCTGCCTTTCCCTGGGTATACCCAAGGATATGCATACATAATATGTATGCATATATAATAGGGTGCTACTTGTTCAGGGTGCTGGCAGGGAAGTCCATTCCCTATCCAGCAACTAAAGGAACATAGTACTTGTTCTTGGTTGGAAGACTGAATTTCCAGAAACACTAGATTTGGTGTTTATTATTAAATGGAAGTTTTGCACGTTAAGAAATAAATGTTTGCTTTTCTATGGCCAATATTTACTGATTTCTACAGTCATAGTTTGTGAAACAAAAAAAAAAAAAGAAACAGAACTTCACTTTCATTAACCATAAATGTGGTTTAGCTATTTTCACAGCATTCATCTTGCTGTTAACTGTTCTTTTCACATTGTGAGGAGGCAGCATATGACACGAAAAATCTGTACCATCATTCAACAGCTGATTATATGCCCCTTTTCCTCAAAAAACAATTTGCATGCCTACAAATATCAGTGTTTCCCAGTGGAATTCAAGGTGTAAAATATTGAGTCTTGAGCTGAAAATTATTTAGCGGAAGATTTTTCCAGTATTTGAGGGTTCTTGTGGGATGTTTTCAAAAGCAAAACCATATGTCGCTTACATGATTTGGAATTTCTCCAGTTGCATAGAACATGAGTGGAAAAGTAGAGAAGAAAAAAGAAAAACCTAACACAAATTAGATGATAACAAATACAGGTGCTTTACTGTGCACAGCATCTGTGGGACAAGTCAGAGCCAGCAGATTCTGAGGGATACTATTTTGTTCATGTATATTCCCAACACATGCTAAGATCCAAATTAAGGTAAAACTGAATGGGTTGTGCAACAGCTGAGGTACTTTTCAAGGTTACGGAAGTGCAGTGTTGCCTAGCCATAGAAAAGAACTTGTGTGCTTTTGTGTGGCTGGGTTTTGTCTGTGGGCTTCTCACTGTAAATGCAGTTAGTGTAGTACCAGGGGAAAAAACCCAGTAATTTGATGATAATTTGGAGATCCTGACCTGGGCTTCCTCATGTCCCCATTCCCCCAGAGTTCCCAACAATTCCCTTATCCATTCCAGGCAGCAAGGTGCCTCCCTGAGAAGGCATCTCTCCTTTCCAACCAAAGCTTTATTTTCAACCTTATAAGACTCTCAGGTTTACTGAGACTAAGTTGGGTCTAACCTGCTGGCTGTCCTGTATAACTTGCTTCACAGGGAAAGCTGTTACAGAGCTGCATGCTGTTTTGCCCATCCCCCTGACTTCCCCTGTGCATAGGAGTTCTGGCTACATGCAGCCTCTGGGCTCTTTCTCTTTCATGTGTCAGAGAGCATTATGGTGGTTCTTTTCTATTAAAATTTCCAGAGAGAGAAGCGGGTTTAGATGGTGTGGATTTGACTCATCTGCAGCTCTTTTAGTATTCAGATAGGTGAAGCCATTACAGGTACTGAGGGGACTGGTGTATCTTAGCTGCTGATGGAGTGTCCTATGTGCAGCCACACACGTTACATGCTCAAGAGCAAAGGCACAAAGGAGGAAGGAGTCTGTTCTGTGCAAACAGACAGTTAAAACATGATTAGAAGATGGCCTTACATTCTCAGTTGCTGCTTCTTTAATGTGAAAGCTTGCTGAGACACACTTGTGTCTGAAATAACAGGAGAAGACAAAGTCAGGCTCCAGCCTCCAGGAATTTGCCACAATAATATGTTGTGTGGTTTTGTAAGAGATATTAAAACACAAAGAAAAACCCTTTGCCTGAAAATTTGACTGAACAATTAAAAATGTGTAAATAGTTGAAATGCGGGAACTATAAAAGCTTTCTATTATTGTCATTGAGAAATAAAAGTGTTTAAAGCATAGGATCCAGGCACTATTCTGGGGCAGTAAATAGCTGGTATTTACAGTGTGGATCACTCAATTTCCTTTTGCCTGATGAACAGAGCTCCCAAAGCTTATTGTGGCTGTTTTGTCATTTATGTAAGACACGTGGCTGCTGTGATTTGCTTTTCTCGGTATCCCCTCCCCCACCAGCAGAAACCTTTGAGCTTCAAACACAGACGTTGTACTGTGCTCTTTGTGTGCATGTATGTGTATGAGTGTAAAAACATTAAAGAAAGACCACATGCCTAATATGCTGGGAAAACAAAGCTGAAGTGTGGGACTTAGCTTGTAGCTTGCTTTCTTTATTACAGTGAGATGGTAGCATGGGCTAAGTGTAGGACTAATGTGTATGAACAAGTAGTGCTTTAAAAGCAGCCACACTGCTTATAAAATCATCAATTTAACATAAGCAGGAATGGCATTTTCATTAAATAATGCTATGATTTCTCAACCATATTCTTAACTAGTAATCTCCCTCTAGCAAAATACAGAGCTAATCAAGCTCCTAGCCTGTCAGTAAACTTGCAGGGGAATTAAATCCTGGAGGAAGAAGCCCATAGCCCTGGAGGAAGGCTGAGTGCATGTTTCACTGTCGTCTTTTCAGCTCATCTCAGTGGTCCCACTGCTAGAATGTGCTCTGTTGTCATGGCAACCCCATCTCCTGCTTCCTACAGGAAAGATTAGCTCGTACTGTGCACTGGAGAGAATTTAGGGGAAGTCAAGCTAATCCCTGGGTGCACTGCAAGAGAAAGGTTGGACCTCGCCTGAGGGATGCTGTATCTGCAATGATAGAATTGGCCTGCCACAGACACTGGTATTTAAGTTGAAGAGCAGAATTCACAGTAAGTGTCAGATCCTCCAGAGAGGAATATTGAATGAGGTTTTCTAAGTCTTGGTGAAGACTGTCCCATGCCAACAGTGGAATGACAGCAGGAGGCTGTGTGTGGAATACCAATATGTTTCACCCATTCAGGTGGTATTTCAAATATAGATTCAAAGCCTCAGTTCCCTGGAAACTAGGTGATAAAATTTTAAACGTCATCGTGAGATGCGCACCTAGAAACCTGAAGCATGTCTCATTTGGTGCATAAAGCTGAACAAGTGACGATGGGCATGTCTTACAAATTGTGTATGCACTGTGCAGCGTTCTTAAGAATTCCTGTGTGCTGAAAAATAAGCGGGAAAGCGTGAGGAAACCGATCTGTGTGTGCTGCAAACTCAACTGCAAAAGTGCTGAACTATCAAATTAAGCATGAAAATGTAAAACTCCTGATTCAACCTTGTTTTTTCTTCATATTAAAACACAAACAGAGAAAACATGAGATTTTTAAAGGTATAGTCATAATACAAGCTTTTCTTTGAGGACAACTCAGTTTAAGATAGCTAAATTAAGATGGTGTGTGACATGATGCAGCGTGTGAAATGTGTGTTTGTTTTCTTGCTGGTAGAGTTAAACAGAGGGTATTCTGGCTGTTCCAGTTCTGGTTATTTTAATGTTGTTTTAATGCTCTGGCTTTCTTTGGTATGGTCCTGTGTATAGGTGCTCAAGACTCCCAGGTTTAAACTAGATTCTTTGCAGTAAGATTTTAACTGTCTGCTTTTTGTTACTGTCAGCTTTTCCTAAACTTATTTTTTTCCCCAGCAGAGTTTGTATGTTCAGCATATGTATTTTTACATTTTTAGTATGCATACTTTTTCTGTTGAGTTTCTAGTGAAAAAAATGTAATTTTTTAATGGTTGTTTAATATATAGCAGTATTTTCTAACACAGATCTATTATGCATATATGTGTTTACATGCATAAAACGTATGCGTCCTTGTGTGTTTCTGCAATGCGTACATGCATATACATATACAGACGAATAGGGTCTTTGTTTTAGTGAGGCCCTTTAGTGTTCATGATAATATAACACAGAGGAAGTTAAAGCCCTGTTTTCACCTTGAAGGACAGGTATTTTTCTCCTATCTATAATGTCTATTGTTGCAAAACCCTAATAAACATGCTCAGTCTGCTTAAAGAAACAGCATATGTTGTTTTTCTGTGTTTGCCTATAGAGCAAAAAGGGAAAGCATGTTGACTGATATGATGAACGAGCACTGTGTTGCTTTTGCAGAAACCTAGGTCCCTGTAATAGGTAGTGAGAGGGCAGCTGTCTTTTTATCCTCCCTTTCAGGGCAGCTCAGAAAGAGTCACACGTAAGCTCCAGATTGATTAGTATATGAACAGTCTTCCTTGAAAACTTCCTTATTTTATGTCTGGTTTACCAAAGAGTAAGTATCGATAATCAAAGATAATGTCTGTCTTCTTTGTAGTTAAAATACCCAGTAGCTAGTGTACATCTGTTATGTGGAGGACTATAGTAATAAACACAAAATATATGGAAGCTTCAAGCCATTATTTAGGCTGGCCCTTGAATCTGCTAGACATATGGGTGACAAGCAATCCACACAAGTGCTAAGCAAAGAGGGGACCAGAGTAAGAGAAAATTCATCAGATAAATGCTTTTCACTAGAAAGAGCACTAAAAAAATTATTCTTTGTTATCCATCCAATTAAATTACTGATTTAAAGTCCCTGCTACCATAAAACAACAGAAGGAAACATTTGTCAGAGGTTTCATTTTATCTTTTTACTGCCTTTGTGAGGTTACGTTTTTGAGGGACACCATTTAATGTAGCTCTTTACACCTTTTAAAAAAATCTAGATGGTTAATTGCGCACATTTTCCACCTTGTGTGTCCTTTTATTAAATTAAATAACCAAGAAGTTGGATTTTTATTTTTTTCTTATCTAAAAGTCAAAATTCATTTCCTTTTTTTTTGCTTCACCTTGTAACTTGTGTATGAAATGATGTTGTCTGGTCAAACACTGTCTCAGCTTATTTTGTCTCCTGCAAAATGTGTGATTTTAGGAAGTTGGTCCAAGTTTTCTTAGGACTGCATTTTCATAAAAGGTCTTCGATTCCTTATCTACACTTCTAGACAGCTTTAAGCACCACCTGTAGATGGGACTGACTGCTTATTAGGAAGTGCAGTGAGGTTTAAAGCATGCACCCAAACCTATAACCTGTGTTATGCTCTGTCCTGAGAAAAGCATGTGAACACTTCTTGGAGCAGTGGGACTGTATTACACATAGGATCATAAAATCATGTAATGGTTTAAGTTGGAAAGGGCCTTAAGGTCATCTAGTTCTAGTTCTAGCCCCCATGCCATGGGCAAGTAACAACCAGTAGAGATACTTATGCTCCAAAGTCCAGGCCTTGAAACTGGAGAGAGTTCCAGTATAAGCTCTGTTTCAATTAATTAAAATTATTTCCCTTGAGCTACCAAAACCTGAAAAGCAGAGGTGACTTTACTTGCTGCATACAAAAAGTCAGAGATCCTAGCTCTTAAAACTAATAGATGTAGTATGTTATGCCAGGGCTTTTCTACGGCAAGTTCCTGTGGTGAAAACTGTTGGCTTCCCCACAGCAGTGGGTCACTGTTGTGCCCAGGCATTTCTCTTCATTCCATTTCTGCCCAGCATCCCTGCTTCCTACAGGTATTGCCCTCTTCCTGAACTGCCTTCTCCCTGTGCTACTGTGTCTTAGTGTTCAGGCTTTCTGCTAGCGAGATGCTGAACTGGGTAACATAATGTTTTCTGATATATCTTTTTAATGCGTAAAAGTAGGATGATTTAATGTATATACTGATTCATCAGATCAAGGTTTTGAATTATGACACCAATCAGAAAAATATTGTTACTAGTGTGTCTTTCCTTGGAACTTTTTTCCCTACTGCGAAAATAGCCCCCCCCCCAACTTGTACAGAACAGTTTCTGCCTACAACCTCCATTAGAAATTCATGACTAACAATTTTTTCTCTCTTTCATTGAGACACTCATTCAAGGAAAAATGGGTGAGATGTTCAGCACTTCCTGGGTGGTAACGCTGCACCTCACAGAACCTGGCTGTCTTTGAACATTCAGAAATACAGTAAAATTGATTCTGTCCCAGCAAGGAGCTTGCTGCTGGTATTCTTTTTAAATTAATAGCAGAAATCACAAATTTATGCTACATACAATATATGTGTCTCTCCATATCAGAGATTTATCCTTTACATTTTAGTAAGAAAACAGTAATAGTGATGATATTTTTTCTTAGTGGCAGGGCATTTTGTTCCCTAAGGCATCTCTGCCTCTTTTAATTCCTTTAAAATGTATGTATGTATGTCATGTTTCCAAAGAGACTATAAATGGCCAATTTGAAGGTATCAGAAGTGGCCCTCGGTGAAAGAAGTGTATCTTCATTTGAAACAGGAAGTTTAAATCTGCTGAGATTTTGTTTCTCTTTAAGCATAAGCTCAAATATTTTGATTAATACTTGTCTTTTTGTTTTGTTTAAACAAATCTGCAAGGATTTAAAAAATATCTTTAGACTTGTCAGTTTGCCCTAATTTGAAACAATAACAGCCAGCCACACAGGGCTATTTTGATGATTTTAAACCTCCTTTATCTTCCTTTTTTCTTCAAAAATAAAACTCTGAAGCCACTCGTATGTAAATTGCATGAATTTAACAGACTATATTATTTCCCAGGCTGCACACGGTAGATCTTGTTGCCTCTAGTGAGATTAAGATCATATGCATGCAAAGGTAGATTTCAGCCCTGGGTATGATGTTCTTCTGGCCAGCTTTCTAGCAGTTAATTAAAAGTGCTTTCTCAGTGCTCTGCCACTGGCTTTGTGGCTTTCTGTGTAATAAGTTCTTTATATTAGCTGAAGAGCAAACCAGCAATGTTAATTTTTAGTAGGGTCAAATACAAAGGGAAAGAGACCAGGATTTCCTGGGCAAGTTCTGTGTTTCTCATGGTAGTTCAAATACTACGTGCTATTTGGCTGACTGCCTTAATTCCAAAAAGAGTGTGATTGTGCATGTTGCAGCTCCATTTTCCTGGGCTGTTTGTTGCAGCTCTATTTTTCTATGCTGTTAGCCCTAGCAAACTGAATTTTTTGATCTCCAAGATCTTTTGTGAGGCCACATCAACAAGTGGCTACAAGGAGCATGAGGGCCGAACATACATCCTCTAGGGCAATGCTGAAGTTTATTTTGGATTCCAAATATCAAAATATCAGATGTTAATAATAATATCAATAATATCAAAATTGTAACTGTAGTAGAAGGTTATGCAGTGGGAATCCCGGGTTTCTGTTCTGTTGCCAGAAGAGTCCACCTGGAGTTTTACAGGGCATGTGAGAAAGAATGTGAGCTCAAGATCTGGATGATGAATCTTTTCGCATATAATGAATTTTAATTTCTCATTGCAAATGTATCTTCACAATAGGTTAGTTACTGTATTCTGGTGTGAACTTCTGTAAGAGTCTGTCTTTAGGTGGATAATCAGTCATTTTGTCATTTCTCTATTTATTATGGCTGAAATTGTTTTCTGAAACATGCTGAGGAGAAGACAACCATTGTATGTGTGGGTTGATGGCAACAACAGCAGCAATCCTGATTGCATCTGCCGCTTGTAAATGCTTTCAGCCAGTAGCAAACAAAATGGGACCTGATCAAAACTATGTTTTGGATACTCAAGTCCAAAGGCAAGAATGCCATGACATTCACTAATGTCCTCCCATTCTGCTCTTTGCTACTGCATAAACTACTGAAGATTGTTTTTAGTGGCTCATACAGTGGTTACCACACAGTGTAGAAATAGCATTAACCGTCACAGTCCTTTTACTGTCTGCAAATGTGCTGTCAGCATAAGTCCACCATAAGCTCCACCTCCTGCTCCATGTATTTTGTCTTAATGTCCTGCAGCAGCAGCTGCCCTGTGGAGCTTGGCAGGGGCTTGTAGTGTAGAAAACTCCAGAAACTGCAGGTTTTAATGCTGAAGTGAAAAAGAAAAGCATTTTGGGAAAACAGACTGCTTGCGAATTGGATGATGATATCTACGTGAAAGGTCCTCCACACCAGTGATTTTCACCATATTTGTCAGGTGGTTTTTTGCCATTTATTTAAAATCGGAGCTGTCTCAGGTGTTCTTCAACAGAAAAAGATAATGTTGAGATTAAAGCCATTCTGACAAAATTTTAGTCTTCAAAGGCTTCTCGAGCTCAGCCAAGGACATTTTTCCTAGGGCTGTGCGATGCAGGTTCAAACCTCTGATCGGAATCAAGTAGTGGTTACTTAAATTTAGGTATTTTCTGCATCACTGGTAACTGCTCTGTCTCCATTTATGTGTGGTTTTCTCTTTGCTCTGCTGATAATGTGTGTATAACAGGAGAGGCACTGACCGTATCCCACTGTTCTGGGATTTCAGCTAACACTGGGGAGATGAGACCAGGAACTTGAAAAGCTGTATGTATCTGTTTGCATAAAGAGGAATGACAAGAATAGGTTTGAGGTATCACGAACTTTTCTAAAGAGGAAGACAATTTCCTTAGCCTGCCTTCTAAATGCTTCTCTATTGGAGATGCTATACTTGACACAAGGTAACAAATAGAGGGTTTTTTCTTTTAGAAAGACTATCCTTTGAGTTCTGGAAAATGTTTTTGTTCAAAGAATCAAAGATGGTAACCATTTATTTGTTTAGACAGCTGAAATTTCTTTAAGTACCTGAACTGACATATATAGTGTGATCAGGCAGTTTGTGTCAATATTTTTCTGTGCGTAGATGAGGCCCTTAGTGACACGGTTTAGTAGTGGACTTGGCAGTCCTGGAGTAATGGTTAGACTTGATGATCCTAAAGGTCTTTTCCAGTCTAATTGATTCCATGATTCTATTCCATGATAGAGCCTGTCACACTCAATCAGGAGTAGTAAAATCATGCTTTCTCCAGATTGTTTTGTAATTTTTTTGACCAATTCAGTGTCTAGCTTTGAAGCTTCTGAATCCTATATGCAGAATAAGGAGCAGTCTCAGAAGCTGTCATACCTTGCAGATCTCTAGGTGCCATCAGCGGCAAACTTTCCAACTCAAATTTGTGTTTGAAGAGTAATTAATAGATTTGATTGCAGCGTGTTTACCATTGCCGGCTTTCCCTTAGGTTATTTTGTTGTTGCTGCTGTATTGCTTGTATCATTTCTTCTGGTGGCAGCTATTTGCATTTGCAGAAAGGGAAAAATCTGGTGGTGTTCGTGAATAAGGACACACTAGGCATTTCATGCTGTTGGGCATTGGTATTATTGTTTGCTTTTACAGTGGATATCAAAGATAACAGACCACCAGAATTGTAACAGTTATTATTAATAGCATTCTATTCATGATCAGAATTGGTACCATGTGTTTTCCTTTGCAGCATTTGTTACTTTTCCGCTTGATCCAATGGTAATAACTTTCCACCCGGAAGTAATATGCTTATTCTGTTCTCAAACTCATTTTCAGATCCAAGTTCTGCTTTTAAAAATTTTGCTCTAATCTTCTGGCAAATACATTTCTGTCAGAATGGGTACATAATTCTTATTTAGGAAGGGAGGTGATCAGTTCCTGAAGATGATGATAGGAATTGCAAAACAATGATCTGGGATCATTGAAAGAACTTCCCAGCATTCTGTTGTTTTGATAGACATTTACAGTTTATTTAAGCAGGAGAAAGGCTATCAGCAAGTGTTTGGTTTTTTCTTCGTTGTTCTTTGCATTGTTTATATTCTAACTTCTCTGGAAGCTTGGGAACAGGTTTGCCATACAGCTATTTGTTGTACAGCTGTTTCTGTTTCTGATGTGCATTTCCATTAGATTAAAATAGCTATACAATGATGATCCCTTCAAAATACAAAGTGTATTGTAGGCCAAATAATCTTATTTACAGATTTTAAAGGGAAAATAAATTATATAGCAGATTTTGCAATATAATTGTCCTTCACTTTGTTAATTAAAATGACACCGAGCATTTCTGTGCTCTAGGCTTCCACTTCCAGCCCTGCTAGCTATGCAACAGACATTATCTGTGGGCAGGATGCTCTGTTTACCAGGAGCAGCCTGTTGCTTTCCGTGCATGGCACCATTAGGCCAGCTCAGCAAGTGGTTTTATGGTGCCCTTCAGGTTAAGCTTGTTCAGCCTGGAAAAGGAAAGGCTCAGGGAACACCTCATAACAGTCTTCCAGTACCTAAAAGGGGCCTACAATAAATCTGGAAAGGGACTTTTTACAGGGCATGTAGGGATAAGGCAAGAGGGAATAGCTTTAAATTGAAAGAGGGGAGGTTTAAGTTAGACATTATGAAAAAATTCTTTACTATGAGGGTAGTGAGTTACTGGCACAGGTTGCCCAGAGAAGCTGTGGCTGACCCATCCCTGGAAGTGTCCAAGGCCAGGCTGGATGGGGCTTTGAGTAACCTGGTCTAGTGGAAGGTGTCCCTGCCTCTGGCTGGGATGTTGGAACTGGGTGATCTTTAAGGTCTCTTCCAACGCAAACCATTCAGTGATTCTATGATTCATTCTCAGCCAGTCCCATATTATAAGGAGGTGTCCTGGGCTCAGCAGTAGCAGTCATTTTTCTCCTTCTTAGTAGCTGGTGCAGCGCTGTGGTTTTGACTTTCAGCCCGGGAACAGCGCTGATAACACTGATGTTTTTAGTTGCTGCTCAGTAATGTTTACTCTGACCAAGTACTTTCTGAGCCTCATGCTCTGCTCTGGGAGGAGGGGAAGCCGGGAGGAAGCAGACACAGGACACCTGACCCAAACTAGCCAAAGAGGTATTCCATACCACAGCACGTCATGCTTAGTATATAAACTGGGGGCAGTTACCTAGAAGGGCGAGATCACTGCTCGGGTTGGGCTGGGTATTGGTCGGCAGGTGGTGAGTGGCTGTATTCTCTTCCCTTGTTATTTCCCATATCATCATTATTATTATTGGTGGTAGCAGCAGTGGTTTGTGTTATACCTTAGTTACTAGCCTGTTCTTATCTCAACCTGTGGGAGTTGTATTCTTTCGATTCCCCTCCCCATCCCTCCAGGAGCGCAGGGAGAAAGGAAGGGAGGGTGGGGTGGGGGGTGGAGTGAATGAGTGGCTGCATGGTTCTGAGTTACCAGCTGGGCTTAAACCACAACACGGTTGGATTCTTTGGTATGGTTTTATTCTTTCCCCTTCTAGTGCTCTGACTTTTAACAATAATCTGTACATAAACAGTTGTTGGAATTCTAGTGAGAATAGGGCTGATTCACTGTGATTAAAATATTCTTAAGTTTCATTGGTAATGGTACCTCATAAATGCTGTAAAGCACAGGAAAAGCATATACTGGAAATAGTCTGTGTGTGGACTATCCCATTGCTGGGCTACAAGAAGTCTTTAAGTGAATTAGAAACATGGACCACTTTATTTCTTAAAAAAATTTCTAGTCTGCAAAGAACTGCAATACAGTTCACAGATTCTCGCTGGAGGGTTGTACTCTGTTTACTTTCTGGCTTTGTTAAGGTTTTGAGACTAGCTGTCAGTGACGTTTCAGCAAGAAAAAACTGACTGTCTTGACTGAGAAGTAAGTTTTTGAAAGTTGCTAAAATACCCTAATGTCCAAGAACCCACAGTGTTCCTCTTGGCATTAACTTCTCAGAAAGGGACTGTAAAATGATGGTCTTCATGCAAAAGTTTTCAAGCACAAAGAGTTTTCAAGTTTTCCCATCTTTCAGTTACCCTTTTGTTTAATGCACCCTCTCATACTCGCTCTGTTCCCCACCCAAGCTCAGTCCTCTGCATTGCAGTGGGAGAGAGAGTTCGAAACAAGAGATTCATGCTTAGTCAGGTGACTTGTCAGTGCAAATTTCAAGTCCACAGCTCTGGTGAGGAATAGCAGTGGATATTCCAGAACTATCTATCAGATCCTTTGGGCTACGTGAAGTTTCTGGGCATTGAATCTTAGTTACTTGGCTTGCCTGAGATGTGCTGACAGACCAGCTAGCAAAATCATTCTTTTTTGTCTTCAGATACCTCTTATTCTAGTTCATTTTTAGATGATGTGTTGCCAAATGCTCAGCTGTATTTTGGGAACTCTAAAAAAAATTGTTGCCATTGATGTCTGTGCTGAAAATAATTTCTGAAAAGGAAAGAGCATGTTTTAATTTTGCCAGTGAGACTGGAAGTCAACATGTCTATCTGTAGTGTTATGAGGCAGTTGGGTTTTAAAAGTGGTGACTTTAATGAAGGCAGAAGAGACTTTGCTGTAGCGTTAATAACTCATGGGTTGTCTGCTATCTTCTGCATGAAGATAGTGGCAAAGACCTCAAATCATGGATGTTTGTGGACAGAGACTGCAAATCTGCCATATTTCAATCAAAGTTATGTTATGTGATTCAGGATTCTGCTGTCTTGGGCCATGTGATTTTTTAGTAGGAAAAAATATTAGCTGCTGTAAACTTCCAGCCTGATTGTAATGCCTTGTGTATAAAAATGCCAGTACGTCTCTCAGTTTTGGCATTCAGTACATGAGAGAGACTTTTCAGACTGATCAAAGGGAGGCCAATCATGAGCACTGTTTATTTTCTCCCTTTTTTGGATGCTTGTAATTGTAATCAACATGCTAGGGAGACTTCTGATATGCTTATGTCCTTTACTGCTGTGGTAGTATATTTATGTTCAGGTGTTGTCACCTTTTGCATTCTTTCGCTAGTGTTTGGGGTGGTGCTTAGCCTTTGTAAATCCTGACTATTTTTAACTTTCATTTGATATAGTGAAAAATAAAATTAGCAAAGTGTGATGAATGTAACATTCAAAAATGGTTGCTTGCCAGATGAAGAATGGTCATCAAGTTTGCTATCAAGTGTTGCCTTGTGTGACCAGAACATTGTTTTTACTCGAGCAGATAGACCACTTACTGTAGTTACCCAAGGCATGCTCGAGTCAGGAGGTAGTAGTGTACATGCTGCCATGGACCTCCGTAAATATTTTAAAGTGATAGAATAAAAAGCAAATTGAATTAAAAAGAGACATGTAATTTATATCTCTTGAACATGCTTATTTGCTCAAGTTTGTAATAGCAGCTTTCCAAGCTCTGGAATTCTTTGCTGAATTTCTAAATTTACAGTTTATCTGTAACAGAATCCTATGCTTGACTCACTGAGATTCTGTCTCAGCAAAAACATTAATTACATTACAGTCATCAAATAGGGAAACAGCAACCATAATGGATTCCTAAACTTGGATATTTAGTGTTCTGACTTCTCAGATTCACTGACATTAGAAAAGTGTATGTATCAAGGAAGTTTTAGTTCATTGTTGATGATGTCAGAACTGCGAAGTACAAAGACTGTAAGTTCCTACTTCATATTCCACATACTTTTCTTCTCAATTACATGTTTATTACCTATTCTTAAACTCAATTTCGGTATGTGAATATTAGAGGAACTTATTTTACTCTCTGCTGAGTTAGGAATTTTTCCTGAAAGCCTAAATGTTAGTATGAGTGGAGAGAACTGATTGGAAAGGGTGTGACAGAGTGTTCTAGAGTGAAAACCAAATAATTAGCAAAAAACCAGTTGATTTTGCCAACATTATGAAATAAAAAACTAGGAAAAATTTATGAAGATGGTAGGAAATGTTTTCACTTCTAGTTATGAAGCATTTTTCATGCCCTAGCTTTTAGTATGCAGTTGTAAATAACAGTAAAATGGCTTTAATTTACTTATTTCAAGTCTTTATACTTTTCTACATTAAAAAAAAAAAATAGATTGCATTTTGAAATTCTGAACTGTAGAGCTACAAACCTGATGATGAAGGGTCTAATGAAGTGGAACTATTTGTAGAGATATTGTTTCTGGGAGTTATGCAGTCAACTCAAATTATTGTCATTATTATAGAGGTACCCAAAATATTGGACTGACAGGGCATTTTGAACTTAGTTTGGGGGACCAAGTCGGAGTTTGGGTTAAAAGATGCTAAGGACATATGAAGCTCAAAGCAGCCGTTTCTGTTTTCTCCTAAGGCTTCTTCCTACTTCCTCTCCCAGTTTTACTAGTAGAGGGGGTATAACCAGCCTTTCTGTAGCCTTGTTTGCCTTTATGGGTAGAGCAGGCAGCAGTTTGCTGAAGGGCTGCAGAGCTGTCAAGTGATCATTTATCTTGTACTCAGGGCTTTACCCTTCCAGAATGAAGTACAGAGTGATATCACTGTGTGACCCCACTCAACACACTGAAGCTGGTAGACTATGTTTTAGACTTTAAAAGGCTTTGCTAAAAGTATCTGGGGCATCCATTGTACAGGGAATTTCCTCTGCTGACTCCAACTTGATCTTTTGTTTTTGTCTTCTGGAGATCCTGATGAAGTGATGAAGTAGAATATGACATCACACACATGCACTAGGTTCAAGTGGCAGATAAGTTTACAATGAATTCCTTTCAGCCCCACTTGGGTTGATGTTTGGGTACCAAACAAGCACCTATATGTTATCGTTTGTTGCTGGCAGAGTGTCAGATTCTTCTTGCTGCCAGGGATGGCAGAAGCTGTTATTGCCCACAGCAGCCTTTAGCTACAGCAGCATAAGCCTCTTCCATGCTGCACAAGAAAGAGGAGACGGTAAGATCTCCTAGGTTACCTCTTCTTACTTTAAGGAAAAGGCTTCTTATTTCTCCTTTTCTTAATGTGTTGAAGTCTCAAATGTCTTTGTCGCTGATATGTGATGTACATAGTTGGAATTTTAGTGAACCTCAAAAGTCAGAGTTTGTCTGTCCTGTTCCCTGCTCACCTATCTGTTTCCCAGCCTTCCTCAGTTCCTAGCTTTGTATCAATGAACAGCTCTGAAATGTGGAGTCCTGTTTTGGTTGGGGTCTAAGGCAGTACCCCTG
The DNA here is from genome assembly GCA_009867235.2 of Psittacus erithacus. Taxonomy (NCBI): domain Eukaryota; kingdom Metazoa; phylum Chordata; class Aves; order Psittaciformes; family Psittacidae; genus Psittacus; species Psittacus erithacus. Next base: position 94,463 of record WYDI02008129.1, on the reverse strand, counting down.
GCATTGCTCGTATTGGGCTGAGAACTTGTTCCTGCAACGTTTGTTTAGAAATGGTGCTCTAGGCTACCTTCTCAATGCCAGATAACATCTTTCTTGCCAAATATGATCCCATATGTAGCATAAAAACTTTAAGAAGAATTGAGGGTTTTCTCTATTGAGGACTTCTTGGCAGAGCCTTTGCCACAAAAAGTGCCTTAGAGGTTTCTCGAGAGTAAAGGGGAAACCAGGGATTTTTTCTCCCCAGAGGCAATGAGGGCTCTGTCTTTTGAAGTGGAAATGCCAAAGCACAAGTACAAACTAGATGCATAGTGATAATAAGACTACTGTGCACCCAGTGAGCTATTCAGTTGGTTATTTACGTGTGCAGTACCCTCCTAATAGCCATTCTGCTTCATCTCCTTGTTGTGTATATGCGGGGACAGTAGCTCTGCAGGCTAAGTAAGCATGCAGTCACTCATGAAGCTTTATAAATGAGCCCTTCTATAACACTGTGACTGACAGGGCAGTATTATTTTGCTGATCGTTGCTGGTGTCATAGGGTCGCAGTTGTTCACTGTTCTGTTTCTTAATGTTATAATTGAGTAAAATATCTGTCTGTTTTGTGCCTCCAAAAAGAGAAGATGTTTATCCATGAAAAAATTGTGAATTACTTAAGGTTTTGTTCAATAACGAAATCAGACTTACAGCCTGGCTGATGCTGATTACACTGTGTATGTGTACATGCATATCAAATTTACTGTACTCTTGTTGACAATGCTAAAGATTAGTTTTGTAGTTTGCTTTGTTCCTTTTTTTTTTTTTCATAAATGCATACAGTGAGTGATCATATGAAGCAGCTCCTGATATATTCCACCACTGAAAACAGTGAGAGACTCTTTGATTGGCATTGCACTGAAACTGATAGGCATTCCAGGTTCAAATTTGAGTGCAGTGAGCTCCAGGGCTGAATTCACAGAAGCCAATCACATCAGGAGAGCTACATGTATCAAAAGGAGAAAAAAATGTTAACATTAGTGAGGTTGGCTGAAAAGGACAATTATTATATATTGTAACAGAGCAAATGCAGTCTCACTGCTAATGAAGGGACGGAGCTCTGTGCACATTGACCTGACCTGTTCTCTGGAAAGGCTCTTGCCCTCCTCTTAATTCCTGTTCCTTGTTTCCTTGTCAGAGTACTGACATTTTAGTGGAAACTGAAATAGAGGCAGTAACTTTTTGGAGGAGCAGAGAAGGGTACTTGAGGTTTATAGAGATTCAAAGAGAGACTGGATATTTGCATGGAAAAGAAATCTGTTGAGTGTAAGTTATGTTACTAAAAACCACATCCAGATCAGAAAGACCTTGAGCTGAAAATTATTAAGGGCTTAGCAAGCCATAGGTGAAAAAAATTGTATTTGCTTGCCTTATTCTCTTCCCTAAACATCTCCTAATAGCCACTGCTGGAGATAGGATATTGGACTAAATGGATTTTTTATCTGACCAACTATGGCTATTCATATGCTTTATGAAATGGAGAATAATAAAGGCTCTGAAATCACCTTTGTACCTCCATTAATTCAACCCCTATTCTTTATCATATTGTGAAAGGGAATGGAGAAGATGAATAGATATAGTTGATTTTGACTGGCTTTAAAGTTATATGTTGAACTTGTGCTTGAAACACTACTTGTGATGTAAATGAAGCATAACCAAATACATAACTGTGATAAATTGGTATTAAACGGTCCTTGTGAAAAGTGGTGGGAGTGAAATGTGACCTCGCCTTTTTATCAGTTCATTTAGAAAAGTCTCTATAATTATTTCATACTACAGAAGTTCTGTGAGTCAGCACTTTACACCACCTTTTGTCTGATTCAGAGTGTTCCTCTCCCAAAACTGCCTGCTGTCAGTTGCCACCAGTTGAGAGCATTTTTTTCAATAGCTCTTGCTAGGAAGGTTTACTACCATGCTTCGGGTTTATGGGGTTAGGAAGGAACGTACCTATCTTAGTTTTAAATATTTGCTTATGTAGCATATTATTTTCCTGAAAGTATTTTAACATACAAAAAAACCTCGAAACAACCAAAACCAACCCACATGCAATATTGAAGCCAAAGGTCAGAGAGAACAGTGTAGTAACTCAAAACTGATCTGCAGACTGTCACTCTTTGGTCTGCAGTACTGTGTCTTGCAAGTGATTCCATTCAAATGAACCAGATTGCTAAGGATGTAAGGTGGTGTTTACCACCTGACCTGAGCTGGTGGTGTCTGGCCCAAACTGATGAAAGCAATCTTCATCACACAGGACTTTGATAGACAAACTTTATGAGTGGGTTTTATGACAGCCTGCATTTGCGCAGCCAGCAGCTTCAGTCTCACTCATCCCACTCAGCTCATTCACATCTAATCTCCTCCTTTTAGAAAGAACAGTTACCCACCTTACAGTAACTGCTGCTCTCAGAGATGCTCTGCCAACAGGCAACCCACTCAAAGTGTTCATTTAACCTGGGTGCATGCTGCCTTGGAGTCTGCAGGCATCAATGTCTGGTTTGGGCCCTCTCCCATCTTCACTTCTTAAAGCAGAATGAACAAAGTTGCCTTAGCAATTGCCTTGTTCATTTAGTGTGATTAATCATACTCATTATAATCAGGAGTGGTTTTGGCTTGTGGGATGCCCTCATGTAGTCAAAATGTCTCAAAAGAGCCAAAGGTGCTCTAAGGTTAATTGTCTTTCCCTCAGCAGGCTATCTGCCTTGCTTCATGGCAAAAACAGGAGCTGTGTTAGAGCTGCTTTGGTATCATGTGGCTCTTGTTTCATTCTTAGTGTTGATGAGAGGGTTTCTTAGCTCCCTGACCCATCAGCACATCTGTCCTTTCAGCAGATCAGCGCTTCCATGTGGCTGTATGGTTGTAGGACTGTGCCACACTATGCTGTAGTGTGGAGCTGAAGGCCAACACTATGGATTGCTGACTAGTTAAATATGCAGTAAGTTTCAGGAAGCTGAAATCTCAGCTGTATAAACTATTTAAGCATACTCTAAATATTAATTGAATTCTTATCTGAAAATTAATTTGAGAGAGGGAAAGGATTTATTCAGAGATCTGTCTTTATGTAGAATGGCTTGTTGACTCCTTCCCAACTTACCTGCAAGGAATAGGAAAAGTCTAGGTGATTTATAGCATGAAATTGATTTCTCAGAGTAATGCAAGAGATCCTTTAAAACATCTGGAGATTTTTCTCTCAAGGAGACAAGTGAGAGTTATGTATATGTAACTGCATTTGAGTTTCACAGTATTTCAATGACACTTATATCAGAGTTCAGATCTTAAATTTGTTCTTTCAGAAAACTGGTGTTTGAGAGACTTGCTGTTCCAGCCAGATTTGGTTCATACTTCAACTTGCTTTCCTTTAAGAAACCGTTCTTACTGAGAGTGGTATTGAGCATTTGACATATCTGGTCTAAAGACAATTCTCTCTGAGTGGAGGAGCTCTATTATAATCCTTAACAGAAGAATCTCTAATTCTAGCTATATGTGTATGTTTGTTCATAAATCTAGACATAGTTTGGTAGGGGAATATAACCTATGAATTAAGAATTGGTTTCCTGTTCTAAAGAGTGTTCTTAAGCTATCAACTGTCATGGAAATCACCTTGCAGCATCCAAGGTATTAAATACAGAGAAACTGGGTTTTGGCAGAAGTTAAGGCTGTGATAATGCAAATGTCTGGCAGAAAATTGAAGGATACAACAGTTCTGAGAATCAAAGCTCATATTCGGAGCATCTGTTTGCTTGGGCTTTCTTTGGCATTGTCTTTTCTTCCACCATTTCAGTTTCCTTCAAAAGGAAACTTCAAAAGGGGGAAAAGCTAACCCAGTGGTGACTACCATGAGCCTGAAGAGTTCTCAGAGGAGCCTGGACTTCTCAAGTGTGCAAAACCAAAGCTGTCATCACTTTGTGTCCAGCTGGCCTCAAGGGGATCTAGGACCATGAGCAGGAAGCTCTAATGGAATGTGATGAATAATAAGAAACTAACTTGAAGTAGGAGACCTACTGCAGTTCTTGTTTTGAGAATTATCCCTAGCACAGAAAGTATTTGGATTGAAGATGCCCAAAGGGTGTTGGTCAGAGCAGAGGATCAGTGTGAAGCTCTGTGAAAGGCAGGAGAAGGAAGTCTTGGCATCAGGATGCTTAAGAAATATTGGTCCGTGAGTGGGAATTCCGTGCCTAAGTCTTCATCAAAAGGCAGCTGCTACCTGAACCAAAGATACCTTCCCTCTCTTCTGGAGTCTTTCTCTGAGGGGTGATGCTCTTTAATTCCTGGAGGAGGATCTCTGCGTAGGTGAGGCAGCAGCTGACTGTCCTTGAGAAGTGAAACATACATGTTTTGCAGTCAGGCTCTCCCTTTTCAGGCTGAAGAAAACCAGTTGTAGATGTGCTTCTAGTCACCCAGTGTTCTGGGGTAAGGATCTGAAAACTGCACAGTTCCTAGAGATGTGTCCTGCCCTGAGCAAGCAGCAGTGTTTGATGAGGCCATCATTTGCTGCCATGGCTGGTGCATTGATAGTGGTGTCCCTGGGAAGCAATGAAGATCTGAGGTCATCCCACAGCCTCTTTTGTGACTGCTCTGATGCAGGGCGGGGAAGCCCTCTGCTCCTCCCTTCTCAGCTCTTCGCTTCTCAGCTCCCAGAATGTGTGGCGTGCTTCGCTGGAGGAATTACCATAAACCCACCTTACAGTGGAGGCTCAGACAAGGGGTGTGTTTTGAAAACATGCTGTCCTTGCACTAGTGGTGCAGTTGGTACCACGTTCCCAGATGTAGGCTGATCAAGATGGAGTTCTAATTTTCCCCTCATCAGGCAGCTGTGGGAAGGGAGCCAGGAGTGACTGCTGACTGATGGCTGTGCTGAAGTGATGGCCAGGGATGGCAGCTGCAGTTTGGTTAGCTTCCTGGATCAGCAGCAGTTTAATGGCTGCTGCCCCACATGCACTGATCTGGGATGGACCTGGCCTCCATGGGGTCCCTAGTGAGGACAGGGATGGGACTGGGCCCAGGCAACCCCAAACTGCCACCATGATGTCAGTGGTCCAAAGAGTGCCACCATATTCCTCAACTGCACTCCTGCTGCCTCTCCACTGCCCCAGAGAAGAGCCCTTTGCCTCTTCCCCCCAGTTCTGCCATTAGTGGTGTCCTTGTCATGAAAGAGGAGCTGTTGGCAAGCTGTCCCGGAGAAGCAGTCACCGCCAGCCATAGCTGGACAAAGCCTCGGTGCCCCAGGGCCTGTGCACAGCTCTCCTTAAGCTGCCTCTGCCTCTGCAGGGTGCAGGAAAAATGCTTGCTAAGAGAACAGGCTTTCAGCATTAGCAGTTTATTGTTACTGAGGTGTTGTGATAAATAAAGGTGAGAAAGCCGCAAGCAAACTGCTGGTCCCTACCCAGCCAGCACAGGTGCAGCCCCAGCTCACCAGTCGTGCTGAGTGCAGTGAAGAGGTGAGATCTCGTCTCCTGCCCCAGAGAGGCAGTTGCTATAGGGGAGGATGGTCTGAAGACGGGCCTCCATCAGACCAGACGTGCCCCCTGGCAGCTGTGTGGTGACCCTTGAAGTCACCATGGGCTTAGGAGTGGGATAGCTTGGCCCAGCAGCCAGAAACAGGACTGGGAGGCATTGCAGTGCCTGTATTGGAGGGTGATCTCCCCTGGGCCAGACCTTGCTGCCTTTTCCCCCCGATCAATAATTCCTGATGTGGTCTGTTTGTGATACCTCTGAAACTCTTGCTTTAGAGTAGCCTTATTCTTGGCAAAAATAGACCAGCTACCCAGGGATGAGAAATGTACTAAACCTTGCAATTTAGTTACCTTGGTAACATCTGTAGCAAACTACTAGCACTAAACCACTATTTTTTTTTCTTGATATCTTTTATGGCAATACATGTTTATATTTACTTGGCAAAGTGTGATTTATAGCCATTGTAGCTATTCTCCTGAACATTATCCTGACAGACAGTAGTTCCCATTTCTAACAAGCAAGGTTAAATGGTTATAAAAGCAAGTATTTGTCATCAAATAGCTAAGCTTTTGCTGCGTAAAGCTAAAATGATGTAAATACTGTATTATTTTTCAAAGTGTTACAATGTTTGATCACATTTACTCAGCACAGAAATTTTTTCAAGGGCTGTATTTTAGAACAAATACTAAAAATGTGTGTTTTTTTTTTTTTCTTTTGCATTATGACATTCTCACGCGTGTTTTAGCTGTCAACCAGTCATCATATGGAGGGGTGGGAAAGGGACTGGGAGTTGGAGGAAGCATTATTGCTTATGATTACAAACCAAAACTAACAGCCTTGCTTTGGACTTGGTTGTTCCTGGATCTGGCTGCAGGCACAGCTCTTTTCCTACTCCATCATTCCCATTAATCCTTCCACATTGTGTTAGCAGCTCCTCATCACTGCACAACCCAAGGATGTTCAAGTGCTAGCACACAGAATTTCCCTAGGGATTGTGTGCTGCAAAGCAAGCAATGCCTCCAGGTTTTAGGTGGCTGTTTGCATCCTCTGGTTACTCACTTGTTTCTCTCTTTGCACCCAACAGCAGGGAATTTTCTGAGTCCTTCAAAGGGAGGGGCATTGCTCACTCCGTGACCCGTTCAGTAATTGATTTAATTAAATTGAAACTAACTGTCACTTGTTAAACTGATAACCAAGAAGCCAATTACCTGTTAAGAGTTCTAAATACACATCAGCAGTAACCAAAAGTTTTTTCTCTTAAATAAAGAATTCCTTCTGATATCTCAGAGCTTTTAAAATGAGTTGTAACTATGGCTATTTTCTTTTTCTGTTGTTCTTTTTTTTTTTTAAAAAAGGGCCCTATATTAGAATGCCATTTTCTAGTTCAGAATAATAAAACTGCATATTTATTTCTAAAACTGCTTTTAGAATTTTACCCTTTTTAATGTGTTATATTTGTAAGACATGTCTTGGGGCATGATAGAATGTTTATTAAGGGTAAATCCTGCTTACCTTAATCATTTATGTAGCTGAAATTCTCAAGCAGCTCCAGGTTTTTAAATCAGAACATTTCCATTGCTGTATTGCAAGTTGGGTTGGTGTACACTTTTAAAAGTCTTATGCTAGGAATGTTATGTCATTTATTGTATATAAACTTGTATTTGTAAGAGGTGAAGTAAAAGTGGTACATACTGTAATATAGCTTTATGTTTTAATGCAGCCAATAATTCTAAAGTATTTTGTAAAACAAACAAACAAAAAAGTTCCTTAAAAATGCATGTAAGCTGTGATTTTTATTATGTATTTTCATGAAATTAGGTTGGGTTTTTTGCAGGTTTATAAAACAAAGGAATTAAAAAAAAATGTTCATAATGTGTGCCCAGTCCTTTTATTTTATGACATAAAAATGTTGGATGAGTACAGCAAGCAAGCCACTGATGTATGATTGCTTGTCTGTGGCTCTCTAAGTACTTAATTGAATTGGATCATTCCCCATTAATACAGTATTTTCTTCACTTTTTAAATTCTGATCTAAGGGTGGTGAATAGTTGGGTTTTACTGTAATAACAATTTGGTTAATCATGTAGTTTCAAGAGTGAGTATTTCTGAGCACATCCTTTAAAGAATGTGTCCTGATGTTTTTTTATATTCCATGTGTGTATAAATGTGTTTGTTTCTTTTCCATGGAAGTTGTTTAGAAGGGCCCTAAAGCAGATGGTATATTAAGGTACTAATGTGTTAGAGTCCATCTGACCCCATATCTCCAGTTTCAGTCTGTACACATTCCTGGCTGCTAATCCCCCAGTTTTGATTCTGGCTTCGCTGTCTGCGACAAGCATAGGCTTGTAGAGGCCTGGGCAGGTGTTTGTGCCGTTAGCAAACCCATGTAGGTTGCCAAAAGAGGCATGCTATAGAGAACAAGAAACAAGTAATAAATTGAGGGCCAAATTCTGCTGCCATTTAATCCATTGAAGGATGACCTGTTTTACTGCATTGTCTGCTGGCCAAAAGGTTGTTTAGAAGTAAAGAAGGGCTGAGTAGTAGCACAGGTAGCAAATTCTGGTGCTGACAGACAGGATCCACAAACCCATAAGCATGTGAAGACACATTTTAATTCCACATTTCAGCTGTAAAATCTGAGAGGTAACAAGAAGACATCCAGAGTTTACAGATGTACGTTTCAGGTTGATAATTTAATCATTTATTAAGAAGTATTTAAATATATGTTATGATACACGATGAATGAGCGAAGTGAATGAGCATCTGAACTAAATGAAGACAGGATCTTTGTTTCTGGAGTCAACTTTTCCAGTGTGATCTCTGCTGCCAGCAGTGAATACATCAGATGTATTTACATCGTATCTGTGCAAGAGGATGTTTATGGGTATGACATATGCTTCTCTGCACCCTTAAAACCTGAGAACTAGACTCTCTCTCCATACCATGTGCATCTCTGCTGATTTCAGAAATATGCAATACTGCAGTAAGGAGCATGCTATAAGAATCTAAATAGATTCGTAGACATATGGGCAGGCAGATGGATTAAGGCAGACTTTGTCACTTTGTCCCTAAAAATCCTTTGTGATACTTCTGTGTACACAGTGACACTAAGGTGTCAGCCCAGATCATTTCCCTTAACTTAGTAATATTTTATGAATTTACATGAAGATTTTACTTGAAAATGTGGAGGAATGTGTGTGGACATTTTGCAGAAATGTACTTGTGCTAGTAATATAAACCTTTTTCATTCTATTTTGAAAAACATTGTGAAGGTATAAATTATGTTTGAACTGGACAGAGATGATGATGTGGCATGTGACTGAAAATATATATTTTTTAATAGATGATTCAGCCGCAGAGAGTTTTAATGGCAATGAGACCGTGGGACACAGTTCCAATGCTTCAGGGGGAACACACTGCAGGGAGATGGCAGAAACCACCAGTAATGGCAAAACAAATCTGGAACAGGATGAGCAGCCTCTGAACCTGAGTGACAGTCCCCTCTCTGCTCAGCTGACTTCAGAATACAGACTAGATGATCACAGCAGTAATGGAAAGAACAAATACAAGACTCTCCTAATTTCTGATCTCAAGATGGAACGGGAGGCAAGAGAAAATGGAAGCAAGGTAAGATGCTTCCACATGCTCCAGATATAAGTGCGTAGCTTAGAAAAGGAGGTGATTTGTGAGGCCAAACTAAAGATTATTCCCAGCTAAGCACTTAATGCAATGTGTCTAATGTTTGTCACATCATTACTCTGACGCTATACATAGATTTGTATGCTGTGTTACACATATATGATGCATACGTACATTTAATGTATGTGGTTATACATGGGTGAATACATATATATAGGCATGTATAGCATGCTGACACACTGACAAAAATCAGTGCAGTTCTCCATCAGGCATGAATTTATTGAGAATTGTCTACATTACCCATTTGTAATATATATATATTAAAATATGTATATAATGTGATACATATATGTATGTATAATACACTGAGATAAATATATCTATGTATATTTATAGATGACCATCTCATTACATGTATTACGTATCTGTAGAATGAATTGTTATGAATGCTAAGTGTGTATGCCCAAGCAAATTACTACATGTGAATTATCAGCATCCAAAAGGAACTGATTTGGTTCCTTCCCAACTATTTATGTTATGCAGGCACCCAACCTGAATTAAAACTGACAAGTTTGTTTTAAGGAGCTGTAATCCCCTGAGGGCTTTTCTCTGTAGTTTCCATTATGTGACTAAGGAGCAGTGAGGGTGTTTATATTGTAGACAAAGATAGATCCTATGGATTGGGCAGCTAGCTTTCTAGGTGGGTGTTTGTCCTGAAGGCATACTGTGGGAAGGGTGAAGAAATGGCCTATATCTATGATACATTGATACAGTCCATTGGTCTTATTGGTGACAAGTTCCTGTTTTGTAACTGATAACTGTCAACCGGACTGCCACTTTTACAGCAGCAAAAATAGGATGTTAGTATTGGATCCAAATAGTATTAGGCCTAGTCACTAGCTTCAGGTGGCCCACTATAAAATAACTTGACAACATAAATATACCTTGAAAAGCCACATTTTTTTGCAGGGCTTTGAAATAGCAGTGATAAGGAAACCCACTTTTTCAGGTTAGGTTTATTTTTAGGTATATGCAGAAAGGGATTGTACACGACTCATATGTAGAGAACATTTATTTATGCTAAAGTTTTAACTCCTGTCTTCATTGCCTGTGGAGAAAAAATAAAACCTTGAAATGTTTTTTAACTGAAGTATCTGATTTTGGTGCGTAGAAGAGAGGGAGACCAAATGGGAGACCGTAAGTCTTTCGTGGCCATTCCAGTTTAGCAAATCATGTATCCCAAAACTTTCTCCATGAAATCTTTATGAAAACCTGTTTATCTGCACGTAATATTTTTGTTTCTGCAAATTTTCTTTTTATTGAAAATGTTCTGAATAGCTCCAGTGTTAGAGTATGTATACACTCCGTTGCTGGATTTACTCTGTACTTTGGCTGTTACACAGCAAGTCTCAAATTGGCTCATATGAATGGTATCGTCGTTTGCTTAAGGGCACATTGTTCCAATGAACCTTTTATAAGCCAGTCACCCAAATATTGATAGACACACAGGCTCTTTTGCCTGAGGTACATTGCTGCTGCCATTACTTTTGCAAATACACAAATAAGCTTAGTGAAGAAAGTGAGGAGTCTTAATGTGGAACTCATAGCTAAGACAAGAGCATAACCTAATGTTACGTTTCCAATTTTAATCAGTTACAAATCAGATGAAAAAAAAAAGTATTAAAAAGTGCTAAAAATCTGTTAAAAATTCATAAACATGAACTGAGATGACAAAGATATCTCATCTTTGTTATACTACAAATTTTAAGAGGCCTGAATCATCTCCCAAACTGATACGTTCTTTCATCACTCATTGTTATCCTACCCACTCTATACTGCCAACGATATGAAGATTTGTCTCCCCTTTTTGTCCCAGTGAAACTCATGTTGATGTTTACAGCTCAGTTAAGTTTATGATTTATTAGGTATGCAGCAAAATTTATTAAATATGGAGTGAAGACTTTAAGAAGAACACACTCCTGGGATAAACAAAAATTTGTCAGAGATTTGTAAGATGAGTGTAGAGTAAAAGAACGTTTTTGTGGCCAATTTTGTATTAATTATACTCTTTTAAATAAAAAATAAGTTGTAACAGTTTTAGAAGGAATAAAACCCTTTTATGTATTAGAATAGATGTGACTGTAAAGCATCTCAGTGTTCCATATGCATACTACTGTTTTACCTTAAGTGGTATCTTACATGCTAAAGAGTCAGAGAATGTTTTACAAGTCCTAGGAGGTCCTCTTGCCTTCCCCTGGTGATTCAGGTTACTGGGCCCCTCCAGAAGAGTGTTGTAGAGGTGATTTTGGACAATGTAGAAGATCAAACTCCTAGCTGTGTGCAGTGCTCACTGGATGCATTTGGGCAAGGGTATCACACGGAACTAGCCAGAACTCTAATTCTCTGCAAAAAGGAGACAAAATAAAGAGCAAGTAAGGCTAACAGAGTACTGCAGTTTACTAGAAGCCACATCTCATATATCCAAGGATTTTTTACCCAGAATGCACCAAGTATGTGGTTGTTTTTTGAAGTCATCCTAGTGTTCTCACAGCATCTAACCTCCAGCCATTTACAGTTACAGCATTATTAGACATGATTTGACCCCAATAATGGCATAATTGGTAGTGATGGGTAACAAATAGGTTTAGCATAAACTCTGATCATATTTTCATGAGAAAAATGATCTGTAGTGTTCACTGAGTATCAAATTGATGTGCCACTTCTTATAATGTAGTATTCTTATAATAGGTATCTTTATTAGCAAAGAATTGAGAAAAGTTAAGTGAGAAGTTGGTGAAAAAAATATCTGGTTTCTCAATGAAGGGAAATATATTTTAATTACTGGGCTAGTGTTGCAGGAAGTAATACATTATGCTTCCTCTAGTTTCTACAATGGCCCATTTAGCCTGCAGATGATGTTAATGATGTTTCTTGCTTGAGATGGCCAGGACTCTGTGAAATCCAGAGGCAAAGGCCTGGAGTTGGGACGATGTATTGTCTGTCATGTTTCTGCCCTGCTTTGTCTGAGCCTCCTTTTTGGATACTGCATTATATATGCTTTATTAAATTTGAAGCAACAGTTTCTCTGGCCAACTTGTAGCTGTTCGGATCTGTTACTAGGTTTAAAGATAACACATCAGAGCTGAATCTAGCCACAGCAAAAGCTTTTTTTTTTTTTTTTTGGTTGAAAATTGTCAGTGTAATAGATCTCTTCCACCAAATCACAGATTTTTAAGGGAGTTTATATTTTATGAAAACAAGCAGTTTTGTTAAATTATATTATAGGTATTTGCCTGTAGAACACTGTTTACAAGAGCAACACTTCCTTCATGTATATAGTGGTGGGCTCTGCCATTTGACAATACAGTTCTGATTGAAGATTTTGCACATGCTGCAGAAATAAGATCAGAAGAAGCAGTTGAGATAAAAATGGTAGTTTTCCCATCATATTTTCTTTGTGAATCTGACAGCTAATAGGCAAATGTTTTTTGAAAATGGTAACTTCTTAGTGGAAGTTCAATTTTTAGAATATCTGTCTTGTCAATACCTATTTGAAGCAATTATATGTTTATGCTATATTGAAAGTTTTGCTATATCGTGGCCTCATTCTGTGAGAGAGTCCTGAATATCAAAACAGGGATACTTAACATTTTCCTAAAATCAGGCCTTCCTACACAGAGAAAGTCATTAGGAATTTGTAAGAAATGTAGGTTTTTTCAGGGAATAATAAATCAAGTTTTCTTGTCTGAATAGCCCCTGATGAATAACTGGAGGTTAGATAACCCTTTTAATTCAATTTCTCAAACTACTAGGGTATATTATTTAAAATAATGCTCTGTTTAGTCATTTCAGAATATGACTTTTAAAATTGATGTTGAGAACACTTTTTAAACAAGAATGAAGTTTAAGTGGACAGTGTAACTTTACTCTTTGAATCCTCAGTTTCAAGCAGTGTGAATGTGTGGCAACCTCATCTTAGTGTAAGATCACATGTTGAGTGCAGTGGAGGAAGTTGCCAGATCAGAACACAGCCTTAAAATCTGGTCCAAAATGTTTTACTATTAACTGAAAAAAATGATATGCAAGAAAAAAATGAGTTTTTATAGTCTTAAATACACATATGTATGTATGTTTGTCTATGCATATATATCTATGCGCATGTATCTATCTATCTATTTTATATATATACTTTTATTAAGCTGATATTAGGGAACTGATCAGTAAAACTCAGATGTTCACAGCAATAGAACTTATTCAGGGCTACTGAAGTTGGTGGAATTGTGTATAGCTGCAAAAATATATATATAAGCTTACCTTAACAGGGCTGGGTCTTTGTACTACAAAAAGCTTATAAAATATTCATCTGTAAATTCTGTGCAAATGCAGGGCTATGAATTCAAATAGCTTAGTGTGCATATACAGTATTTTAGATCATTATATACTTATGTGTGAGACTGCTGGGTTTCTCCATGACCATGGTGAGGTCTCCTTAGCGCTGAGATTTTGATTTCTGATTCTTGTGTTAATGCTTTTTTTCTAGGCCATATATTTATTTTGAAAACTCATTATATAGCTTTATCTCTTCCATATCATTTATTTCACAAAATATAGCAAGCCCACTCCTTTTAAATGATTTTGTCTCTCGTGCATTTGGATAACAAGGTTATTGTCATTCAGTATGTGAAAACAGGTTTTTTGAGCTAACCAGCCATGCTCACAATGTGCCATGCATTTTACCCGGATTAATAAATATTCATTATGTCTGTATTGCAAAGGACATTCCTAATATGCAAAACTACTCTTTGGGATTTCCCAGACAGAAACGCACTACTGATCATGAATGCCTAGGAGTTGCATTAAAGTGAGGTAACAGGAAGGGCATACACCATGGGTCCATTTTGTCCAGATACCTACTAATTTTGGACAGCTGGTTAATGTCTTCTTTCTTTCTACCAGACAAAATTTCTGATAGAAAAATTGTACATCTCCAGGCCCTCTGGATGTATGGTAGGCTAAGTTAATACACATTATGTTTAGCTCAAGTGTGTAATTGGCTGCGTGGAGAATTGCACAACATAAGTAATTTTTTCTAAGTAATTTTTCTCTAAGTCTGAAAAGCACAGTTTTAAAGGAGAGAACAGTAAATTATGATAGTTGCATTCTAATTATAATAATACTGCATTCTAATGTGCATGTCATTGTAGTTACAGTGGTTCCCAACAAGGCAGAGCTTTCATGTAGTTTCTAAAAGGAAGATCGTTCTGTCACTCCTTCAATGCAGGGCTTTTGAAGTGTTTCTCAAGCTTTTTAATTTAGCCTAACGTAAACAGTGTTACTGTCATGGGGCACTGCCGGGGTCTGTTTGCTCCCAACTGTTCCAACTTCAAACTGGTGTTGGAATGGATGCATTTACACTCTCACAGGTTAACCTGGCAGGCTGGCCACTTTTAAGACAAGTCCTGCTCTAAGAAGGTATTTAAAGGCTATAACCCTACATGGATCTGAAAGCCAGAGCATATGTGAAATCCTGGGTATTCTCGTTAGAAGTTTAGTCATCTTTGGTGGTTAGTCCAGCTGTAGAATCTTGTAACATTTGCTTTGCTGGAGCTAGTCATTACTGAAAGAAGCTGTGCAGAACTGTCCAAGCAGCCTGATCTGAATATACAAATATACAGATAAACCTGCTGTTATCTGCTGGTGCATCATGAATCCAGCTGGTTTCAAAAGCGCACATGAATTTAGCCACACACAGACTCCATCTCTGAGGAGTAAGGTGGAGTTTCAATGTGTTTCTTTCTCTCTCTCCTTAAATATATGATTAAATCTTAGTAAAATATGAAAGGTCATCCCTAATATCACATCTGACATGGTGTCTCTGAGGCATGTGAAGTCCCTGTCTGTCTAGTTCCCCTCTGCCTGAATTTTTGTCTAGTGGTTTGCTTGGGGAATGGTCAGAATACAAGAGAACATATAGCTTCTTCCAAAGGAAGTGGAGACCTTGGGAATTACAGCAGGCTTTTGTATGAATCAATAGTAGCTTACTGAGTCACTTAGGAAGTAATTTATTAAAAAATTCTTAATGAAATGTGTAACGGGTGTACATCTGCTTGAAGAAAGAGGTAAAATGCGGGCTGTAGGTATTTGGCATGTTGAAGAGCAGTGTTGGAGACATTTATTTGTTCATTGTTGTCTTTTTTTTTAAAAAAAAATTTCATAACTAAATCATTTCTCATTTCCTTTTATCCTCCATTTATTCAAGCTGCATAGATAGGTTTCAGTTGAATTGGAGCATTGTACATGGTGCTTAGATGACATGGTTGCCTCCATGAGAACTAACATACTTCTCCATAAAAGAAGTACATCCTCCTCTTTATAGCATACCATTAAGCTGCATATTTTTTGCCATTTTTGGTAAAAAGAAAATACCCTTTTGCACTTCTAGTTGGTGCTGCCAACTGCCAAGGAAACAGATAATGAATCTGGATTAGGAGTTAGTTAAGCCTTTCAGAAACCAGTTTTTGACTCCAACTCATCCCCTCCACAGAACTTGTAACTCATCTCTCCTGCCTGAAGTTGTATCTCACTACCTAGATATGGCATGAGGAAACTAGATATTTTGGGTGTTTGTTTTAATTTTATATCTTATTTCATTCCATAGTAAAAAAGTGTTTTAAAACAATGCCATATTTTGTTGACTGCTATTTTGTTAATGCAAATATCTTAAGAGTCTGCAGCCCAGGTGTTTGGCAGCCTTATTTTGTGTCTTAATTGTTGAGACTAGGAAGAAGCTTAGCATGAAATTCTGTCTGCTTCTGTAATGAATCACCTATGAGGAGGGAAGCGAAGTCGGGTGAAAGGTAGAGGCAGGACAAGTTACAACAGTTAGTAGCATACTAGATTTTGAGCAAACAACAACATAAAGTTGGGCAGGGTGCAAAACCAACATGATATACACCCTGTGGAGCAGCAAGGCACCAGCACAGACTGAACCTGCAGCTCTACCAGGGTTCAGCCTACTTCCACTGCTCCAACCACAGCACCAAGGAGAGGATGGGGACTTCTTCCAGCTATGCCTTTATTGGTATCTGATGAATTTCATCATTGCTGCTTTTCATTAAACCCTTAGAAATAGCCTTTTTTTTTCCGAGGTTCAAAAGTGAAAATGGCTAAAGAAGTGAACTAAAGGTGAAATCCACCCCTGCCAGCATCATGTGTAGGTGACACAAGGCTACAACATCTTTTGGCTTTCATCTCACATCTTTGGTGTGTGAAGGCAAGCTCAAATGTTCTTTTGAAGTATGCCTCTTTTCTTTCACCGCTGTACTCAGGTTTGTCCAAAGGCAGCAGTCATGCCAGTGTTTTTCACAGCTCCTTGGGAGGTAAATAAAGTACAATGGAAAGAGATAGGCCCCTTTTATGTATGGAGAACATTAATGAAAGGAGAACAATAAGTGTATGCAAGGAGTTTTGTGATCTCCTCGTTTTTTCCTACTCACTTGCCTATATAAGAGTGATATAAACTACCCTATTTTATCTTTCCTTACTTCATACATACATTTTTTTATAGGTTGGTCTCATTGTAAAGAGGTAAAAGTGGTATTTTGCTTTACCATTTTATTAAACACTTTGGCTTTACTTTTCCCGTCTTTTAAGAAATGAGAAGGCTGAGAAAAGCACAATTTTCTAGCTCCAAAAGTCAGTTTATTGGTTGTTTGGAGAAAGCAGAATAGTTCTATGAAGAATAAAAGATATTTCTTCTTCATTTGCCTCTCTCCGATAGGGAAATTGTTATAGGCCACCAAGAAGCATTTTGGTACCAAAAAATTGATGTAAGTTTAATGGTTTAATAACCCTTTTCCTTGAAAAAGAAGTTGGATTTTTAAAGCACTGCTTTTTCCAGACTTGAATCTTTTGATGTTGCGGGTTGCCCATAATAAATGGCTAAATAGAACTTTGTTATGAAGAGAGACAACTACAGGTGCATGAAAAAATCAGTGCAGTGTTTGTGAGAAAATACAAATGCTCTAACGTTCTCTAACAGTCACATTCATTAAAGTCCTCTGTCTATGATAACATCAGTTCTATGTCTAATTCCTCCCACTGGAAGTACGTTTTGGAGCAGGTTCTTATGTTCAGTGAAAGCTCTTGAAAATGAAATTGGTTTCCTGCAGGGCATTCATTACAATGATGTAAATCCAGATCAATTAAACTGAAGCTGATGATGCTACTCCAGATTTACATATCTGTAATGGAGAATACAATCTGGCTCCATATGCATATGAAATCCCAGCTAATGTAAAACTGGCATGGAAGAGAATAACTTTTTATGTGACCTTTTATAAATGTTCTCAGAACCTTTTTTTTTAAAGCAACAAGTGCACGTTGGTCAAGTATCAGACAGTGGTGCTGTTGATTCCAGATTGCATGTGTATTACTCACAGATCCAGCTGTCTCTCCTCATTTATATTCACCTTTGGAGTCATTGGTTCCTCATGCTGAAATAGAAGCAGTCGTAACTGGAGGAGATGCAGGACTTTGTCCAACTTGATTTTAATGGCAGACAACAGAAAAACCTATCAAGTGCCTCTGCAATCAGTGAGGTAAGGTGTATGAGATACTGTGAAATACTACTTCCCTTCCTGTTTACAGCCAAGAACTTTTTATAACTCAACAGGCTGGTAATCCAAGTCTGTAGCTTTCAGGCAAATTCCTGTTGACTTCAACCAGAGTTTGTTCCGATAGATACCTTCAAGGCTGGGCCTTGTTCTCTAACTCTTGCTTTTGTGGTGTTGGGGTTTTTTGTTTGGTTGTTTTTTTTTTTTTCTTTAGGAAAGAAATTGAATTTGTGCTGAAGTCCTACCAAATATTTCACTGCAGCTTTTTCTTCTACTTCTGTTCTCACCTACGCAGCTCTTCTACCAACTAGAAAAAAACTGAGAGCAAATCTTGCTTTCAGAAGATTAAATACTATTTGTTGGTAAATTGAGCAAGATATAATGGGGCAGCAGTAATTGCTACCTACTGCAGTTGTGGGTAGTCTTAATATTATTTACAGCTAATGAACTGTCATTTTTTATTTTTCAGATGCAGTGGTTGAAGACCTGATCCTCAAATCTAATCTGTGATGAATGGCTTGATAATACGCCACTTTCTACACATGCTACTCTCCTCCAAAACTTTATTGTTATTCAAGAAGTTGATAATCCTGAAATGCTATCCCTAAGTTTTACTTCTGGTATTGAATTATTTTCCATATACCAAGTCAGCTGCTGAAGAAAAGGAGGAAAGAAGTAAAGATGTTCTTCTTTAATGACTTTTATAACAACATATTGATAACATTTTAAAATAAATATAATTTTTATTAGTTGTCTTACAGACATCTCACTTTCTAACCTTCTTTTTTGTTGAATGAATGCCAGTAGTCAAATGTCTTGCTGAATGCTTGATACAGTTTCAAACTGTGCTTTTATGTGCTCTCCATTTTCCTCCTACAGCAGTTGCTGAGAATAATTAGGTACAATAGAACACTGAATGCTTACTTATTCACATAACTGGATTTGCAAGGTGATGTGAGAAGTGAATAGGTCAATTTTTTAATACAGGAAAGAAGGAGAAGTAAAATTCAACTTTAAAACTATTTAGCTATTTTGTTCCCTTTGATCTTTATTTTTATTTCTAGTCTTTTAACCCTGCTTTTGCTGCTTCAGCATTTTCTGTTAATTCTCTTCTGTTCTCCACCAATTGCTTCCAAAGACTCCTAGGAAGACCTATCTGAATTTTAATTTTTTGGAACAGAATAGTTGAGATAGATTATAATATCAGTTACCAGAAAAGAGAACTGTAAAGAATCACCTGAATTACTGAGTCCAGTCCTCTAGAAATTGCAACCTAGATAATCGACATTTACTCCAAGAGAATCTGCAACAGTTCAGCTTACTAAACCTTCAGCCTTATATGAAACAACAGTGGTGCAGCTGTAATATGCCACAGGAACAAAGTGAGGTACTGTTATAATTGTTGATGTCCTAGATCCCTGCAACAACCAGGGATTTGCTAGGTGGATTTCCCAGATGGTCTCTAGCAGTATCTTATTCCCTGCAGAATAGGGAGTAAAAAAGAACAGCCTACAATAATCCCTATCAGTCTGCTGAAGTTTTGTCTGCCATATGTTTCATTAAAACATCCTGCCTTATATTTTGACTCTAACAGTGACTCATTTTGAATACTTCAAAGAAACAATTAAAAAAGCAGCATCTATATTAGTTATTGAGACAGGGAGGGGATGGTGATCTAGGTAAGCATTGAAAGCTGTGAAATGTGTGCTATGTTTATTAAACATAAAAGACAGTGATCAAATAATTTTGCAAAATGGGTGGTAATGAATAATCCACTGAGTGTTACAAGTATTACAGAACAGTTTCTTATGCAATCAGCAAAAGATCCTGGAAACTATTATTTGAGAATGAAGTAAAAATTCAACACTTACTTTTCACTGGGCACTAATGAAAGAGCATGAAAACATGAGCAAATACAAAAATATGCAGCCAAAGGCAGGAGTCTGTAACTGCTGTGAGCTTTAATTCTGCCCATGTAAATGTGGCATATCATGGAACATTTTAATACTGGATAAATTCCATATGCACCTGTAGAGTTTTTACTAAGTTGCTGCTTCTTGGAGCTTTCAGTGTTTCTATGAAATACTGCAGCTGCTGCTTGGATCTTGGCATGGTACAACGAATATTTCTCATATAGATGCTTCTCATCCGCTGCTTTGGTCACAGACTGTCATCCTCAGTGTCCATTCACACCTATTCAGTCTGTCTTTTCTTAACTCTACTTATCATGAATATGCCACGAGCTGCTCCCCGGAACCATACAAAGAATCAGGAGCATACGAAGAACTCGTATCTTGTGTTGATGCACATGCAATGACACGCATCTAACCTCTGTGTACAGGTGTTCCAGCAGACAAGAAAGTGTGATTATCTTTCATGTGCATTTTAATTAAAATCAGGATATTATCTTTGTTTGTTGCTTCTGGCTACATTTTATGTTTGGGTAGAAACCATGAAGTAGTGCTTCTTCCTCCTGTGTTTCCCATGGCATTTGGGAATTATCTGACACCATCAGGAAGATCCCTCACAGAACTCTTCAGAATTTCTGACCTGTACCTTCTGTCACTGAGTTCCTGATCCATGTAGTTTCAGGATGGATGGAAGAATCTGCATGAAAAACAGAGAAAGGTGAGTTGATTTCCTTGGGTGTTACCATGAATGACCCCAGCGTGTCCTGTTCTCAGTCCCCAGCATTATACTACAAGTTATATATCAGCTTTCAGAAAGACACGTGAATATTCGTTGGGCCCTTTGTACTGAATCAGTGATATATAAGGGGTTTTTTACCCCCTCTGAATGCATGTATCTTTGTCTCACTTTGTAAAGTTAGTCATATGCTCTTAAAAAATGTTTTACAGGTGGAACCCCGTGGGACTGGACCCATACCAAAAACTGTATTAAATTACTAAAATAAAGGTTTTTAAAATTCCTGTTTCACCTAGTGTGTTGCATGTCACCTCATACCCTTGTGGCTTCAGTGGGAGATGTAGGGATGGAGGAATGAGATACAGACATCTTTTGAAATATTCTTTTTGCTTCATTTATGCCTTAAAGATGACTGTCTTACCAGGTTGATGCTTCTGTGGTTCATTAGATGCTTTTTAAAATCCACCTCGATACATAATCATGCAATTAAGTACTCACCCTGCCTTCAGGAAACATATAATATTCATCAGGGCTCTGTAATACAGAAAAAAGACATTGGAAGCCATAGTGGATTTCAATAAGTGACAAAACACTAAGGAGATGAACAACTTGCTACACAAAGAGGGAATTACCTTGCTAGAGATAAAGCAGTGGCGACTTCATCAGAGATCTCACTGGTTCTTACCAATTCATAAACTGACTTTTATTTTACAAGACAGTATTTTACAAGACAAAGTTATTCAAAGACTCAGAATATGAAACTTATTTAAGTTAGGTTGGAATTGAGAGAAAACATTTTTACAGTGATTGTAACCAGCCATTCATATTTAAGTAGTTAATTATTACACAAAATACACAAAAATTTCTACATAAGGTAGCTCTTTTTATAGATATTTTTTTAATTAATCTCCAAGTTACTTGGCATGATGTATTATTTAGGAAACGGTGACAAGTTTCTGTTCAAGAGTTACCAGGTGAAGTTCTCCACTGCAGGCATTCTCTTCTGAGCTTAACATCTATTGATCTATAGAATGTCTTGAATTCTTAAAGAGCCAAAAAGGCTTTTAGCCCCTCAGACTACCAGTACCCTGGCATAAGTTTTGTAAAACCTGGCCTAGATGTCTGTATTTCATAGCCATTAGTACTTAGCCCTGCATACATCTGCTTTGGGGTATAAAACCCATGACAAGGTATTTACTGCACTCACTATGCCAATTAAAGATCATTCTTTTTTATTATAAGAAGTAAGTAGTTTTTTAAGGCTATCTCTAAACCCTGTTGGAATAACTACTTATCTTTCTTATTGTTTCTCCTTTTTTAATAGGAAATTGGCAGGGAGTATGCTGCCTTGCTTTTACTCCCTTTCTTCATTATGTTTTCTCCATGATGCTGTTTAGACTTTGATTATTTGTAGGTGGTTTTTTTGTTTGTCTTTTCTTTAATACTCACTTTATAATGATGTTTACAGTACCAAGAGCTTGTATCTAGAGCTATATATGCCAAATAGCAAATAATAAAAAAGAAGAATTTAGGCTGTGTGAATCCACTGTTCAACTGTGAGACACTCAAGTTATTTCTACTTGGACTATTCAGCCGACGTGAGGTAGGCACTGTCAGTGGTAGCGGGATCTTCAAAACTTTTGCTCCACCTTTTATTATCTGTTCCTAACTGAGAGTTATGTCCTTTAACTGTATATGATGCTGCAGTGTTAATTTTTACATTTGTTGTTTGACATCTATAATTTATACATTTAAGTTTAAGATATACTATTTCTAATAATATAATTCTGTGCATAATAACTTTCTACAACACAAATGAGTTATTTATACCTTCACCAATATGTTTATTGCCAGAGGTTCCTGTATCTTTGTTTTTTGGATTTACATAGCACATTTGGGATTCTGAATACATAAATAAAAATAACTCAGCTTAACACTGGATCTGTCCCTTGAGGCAAGCATATTCCATCACTGTCTATTGATTAGTAAATACAGGCATGTCATAATTCACTGACTTTCCGAAAGCCAAAAAAATCTGTAGGAAAACTGGAGCAGTCATCTGCTTCCTGCATGCTATACCTGAACATTAATCACAGTACTAATCCTTATCTCCAGACATTACTGTTCAGTTAGAATAAGGAGGCAGAGTCAAGTTCAATTGAATAGTCATTGGAAAGTTTCCTCTGGTTTTATTGGCATAGTAAAAATTCAAAGACTTTAAAGAAAAATAATGTTTGCTTTCATTTCTGCTTTGCTGGAACCATGATGATGACATTTTTATTGATTGTGGTGATAGATCTATTATGAAAACGTATATATGGATGCACAAGAGATCCTAAGGACTACATTGTTAATATTTATGTGGATAAACCTTAGTTGCCTTAAAGTTAGATGCTTTCCTTAAATTTAAAGCTTCCCTACACAGTGTATTTACATAATACAGAAGTTAGCAGCCATGGCAGTTCATCCTAGTTTTAGATAGTAGAATGGGATGCAGTTGCATAGAGATGGTCATTTGGTACTGTTGTAGGGACACTTTGATAATCTGTGCTCATCACACACTTCTGTGGAAGGATGTGTCTCTCACACTGGCCTTGTGTCATATTTGCCAGCATTGTACAGTGCTCCCATTCCATCCTAAATTAGCAGTGTAGCTCAATTGCCTTTCACCTAGTCATCTGGTTCCATCTGTATAGGCTCCTCTCTTGACAGTCAGGTAAGTTCAGAGTACTGATGTTGTAGTCTTTTTTATGTTCCTGAGGATGGGAGACCAACATTTGGCCTCTGATTTCTTTAAACGTGTCTCAGAATGTGGCTCTGGCCTTGCAGGCTTGGAATGGATACAGCCATTAGTTTGCTGATTGGATCATTGGTTGAACTAAGTAATGAGTATATAGCCAAAACTGAGAGAATTGCAGGATGATGAGACTGTAGAAGTGTCAGAATAATTGTCTAAAGCTATATAGCATTGTGATTTCTGCTGCTTGATTACAAAGTCAAAATTTTCAAATCACTGAAGCACTGGACTTTAAATCTAGGTTTTTAATTTATGTACAAAACATGCATGTGTGTGTGTGCCTCTGTGTACCAGTATTAAGCAAGTTGTTACACTTCCTCCTTAGATACTAGTTTTCACTATACAATCCTCGCTTCACAGTGCTTGGTTGAGTGCTCTCCTGACTGCTAAATTTATGTGCTGCTTAATAGGTAGGCCTACATAATTTCTATGTGTTTCTGGCAAGTGCTTTTGATGTGCCTTTATACACACCTTGAAATCACAGATTCTTTTTCCAGCAGCCCATTTTCTAAAACTGACACGCTTCAGCCACCAAAGCCATATAACTAATGTTGACACCAACAGATCCTGCAGTAGCATGTATATATACCACTCACTGGTGTTACATCAGCTGGGCAATATGTTTACAATTCACTGGGGTTTCTTTGGCAAGTGTTAAATGAAACGTAACATAGAAAACATAAAAAGATTTAAAAAATTAAGAGCTTTTTTACTTTAAATAACAAGGAATATACAGACCTGAGGGCAAAATGAAGGTCTGCTAGTGCTCCATCTCTTGTGGTGCTCTGCAAAGTCCTTCTGCTGCAGGTCAGAGGCTGAGTGTGCAATAGCCTGCCTCTTCCTTCCTTCTTCTTTGAAATGGCTTTGTCACCAGAAAATAAAATTTCCACCACGTTGCAGCTATTTTAGGCCTTCATTTCGTCTGCCTGTTCATCCCAATTGGCATAGATGACCTCCTGTCTCCTGTGTTGATGGGAACTCCTCCTCAATCAGCCATCCAAGTTAATCCAAGACAACTGTGCTGTGATCTGCCACATAATTACTTATTGAGAGAATTCAGCTCGAAAAGGGGATCTACTCTGTATGGTGATCTTCTCTTCATATAGGATTATCCCAGCAGATGATCTTACAACTTTCAATATATCTCCTTTTACTTGTGCCAGAAGCAGGTTTCCCCTGTTGCCTGTGCTGCAATATATGAAGGTAAACACTATCAGAGTAGTCAGAAAAGCTGCCAATTCAAAACACAGGTCACAGCTGGAGTTTTATGTTACCACTGCTTTAGTTCCCTGACCTTTTCTTGTCATTTTTTATTTCAACAAAGACTCGGACAACTTATTGACTAGAACAAGTGGTAAGATTGGCAAGAATAAAAGACATTCCCTATCTGATCTTGGGAGTACACATTTTGGGTCATTGCTTTACTTTTAATTAAGTTTCAAATTCTGAAACTTTGGAGAAACTGTGGAGAAACTAGTATAATATTATGGAGACTTAATTTAGCAAATCCATGCAAAATGAAAAAAGTAGTATTTCCACAAAGCAGATTTACTGAAGATTTTGTTGATTATGGGACTAGACTGGGTGCAATAATATGTTTAAATGATACTTTTGAAGAAGCTGTTCCAAAAGTTTTTCTAAGAAGGGAATAAGGAAGGAAATGATCCTGTGTGAAGCAGTTCAAAAGTGAGACTGGCAGCTGAGCACCGAAGGGAATTACTTCTGCAAATGGCATGTCAGTATTTAGAGCAGATTTGGTCATCAGCATTGTCGGAGAGTAGCAAAGCTGAGGCTCCTCCAGGGGGAAGTCAATCTGGGAGCTGAGGGCAGCTGTGACTCAAGGACAGTGCCCTCTGTGATGCAGATGTAGCCAGCCCCCCAGCCTGCGGGGCAGAGGTGTTGACAATAGCAGGTCCAACCAGAGATCAGCAGACAAGCAGGAGGGGATGGGGCCCCAGTTCAGTGCTCCAAGGGCTGGCAACAAGCCAGAAGCAGCCTGGGACAGCACTGGCCCCCACTTGCCCATGGCACAGCTCAGCAACAGTGGGGCTGCTGGGAAGGGGCACAGATATGGAAGTCCCAGGAGAAGTGGCCAGAAAAAATGAGGCCTGATGCTGCAGTCAAGATCCTGACAAAGATAAGAATTTATGACAGAAAATGTATATGGGTTTTAAGTGGCAGTAGTAAAAAATGAAGTGCTAGCTTCAGTGCCCCTTCCTATCTCACATGGGAGGACTTGTATGAACTCTGAAAGGGCAAATTTCCATGGGCTGTGCTCAGGCTGCAGCCAGGTATCTTACACAGTGGAGATGTTTACTTCTGTCTGGTGGAAATGCAGGATCCAAGATATGGGAAAGCAAATGGATGACATTTAATTTCAAAAATTAATGGGCCTCACTAATCCTATCCTAAAGCCTTTCATCCTTCCAGAAAAAACCCCCACATGTTCTTAACCTTGAATTAGTTAATTGAGGGCAGTGTAATTTTCGGCGATCAGATCAACTGAAGCACTAACCGAGGTAAACACCATTTTTGGTGCACAAAGTTAAGGCGTAGAGTGTTACCATAGCTCCAATTATGTAAAACCTGAGAAACATGATCTCTGCAAAATATAAGGCAGTAAAGCCTTTGGTCCCATGATCCTTGTGTCAGATGTATATCTTTAGAGATGTGCCAAACCATGGATTTGCCTATGGTCATTAGGACTGACCAGTGCTGGGGTTTTTAGGATCAAAAAATTAGAAAATACAAAAATACATTGTAGAAACATTACTCAGGAACTGTCAAGTTGAGGCTGTTTTATTTGCAAACAAAGAATAGAAGATAAATAGTCTTCAGGTTTATTTCAAAGTTTTTTATAAAACAGGTACTGAAATACTGACCTTGAAAATAGTAAGTGTAGGCCGCAAAGCAAAACCAAGTGATGTAGTGTTTCTTCTTGAGAGTTTTCGAACACTTCACCACCTTTTGCGGTGTGTGTGCAATTACACTGTATTCACTTCTTAATTTTGACCAGATTATAAGTACAGATTATTTTCTTACATAAGATATTAGCATGAAAATGTTAGAAAATATTTTGGGAGTGGTGGTAGAGGAAGTAATTCCTTGTGGTTAGTTACGAATGATAAATCTTTGGTGAGGGATAGTGATGGATCAAAACAGGAACTTCTCCAGGTCTTTGAAGCCTTGCAACTGAATGACTTCGCTCCATCTTCTTTGCAAAGTAGAAAACAGACCTGCCAGACTCCAGTGATATTTTTTGTGATGTCACTTTTGGCTAAGTCCCATGAAGAGGAAGGTTGAAGAAAAAATAGCTTCCCTCATCTTCCCCCTGGAGTTTGTCTGAGGGATGGCTTGCAGAGAATTCTTTTGCAAATCAAGAAGTCTGAGGTAGTAAAAAAGGAGTAGTCTGGGAAAAAGGGTTGAAAAATCTCCTGTAGTTTTATCATACTGATAATGCTATTAAGGAGCATAGTTTGTGTATCCTTTTCCTTGACTTTTGAAAAGCTGAAAGATAAAAGGTAGAAATTCTTGCTTTCAGCTTTTAAACTTGTAGTTTTGTGGTTTTAAAGAAAACTGTGGTTGTCTTAAAATTCATGTGGAACTTCGATTAAACATATCATGCACAATTTATTGCCAATTAAAAACTACTGAATGGTACATTTGTCACAGATAACAGGGCCTTGAAAGGCAGTGTGTTAAAAGGAGCGTTGCTGTGCACAGGCATATTGCTTCATATATTAGTTAACATCTCACAGCTTTGTTGGATAAAAGTAGCTACTTGGAAAGTTGAAGCTTTTTAAGAACATCACCTTATCAAACCATTTTCATGAATGTTATTTCATGCCTTCAACAGATTTTGTATAACCATCACTTTCTTGCCTTCTGTCAAGCTGAGAGGTTAAGTGATATTAAATAAAAGAAAGATTATCTCCCAGCCTTGTTCAGCAGTGTGAACTACATAGTAATGCCACAGAACATATTCATACTTGTACATATATCCAGAAAAATAATAGTACATGCTCAAAGTGCTATGGAAATTACTAATAAATATGGGATTCTTATCTCAATGGGTACTTTCCACACACCACTTCAAATTCATTCTACCTAGAGCAAGAATTTGCAATATACTTGTTAATTTTTTTCCAAGTATGACTTTCCATAAAAATACGTTCAGATGCAAATTGTCATTCAGAGATTTTATGTCAGACTGTTCCTATTTACTCATGTCCTAGGTAGGAAATGTTTTTTAAAATCTTGACTACAAGGAAAGCTTCATCCAGAAAAAATACCAGCTGGCTTTTCATACGGTGCCATTGATTCTATCAGCATGAAATGACATTTCTTGTGGTGCTGATCATTGTCTTGATTTTTTTTTTCCTAAGGAAGTGGGTTTTGCTCTGTCAGTTTTTCTGTCCCTGTATAACCTTTGAAACTGGTGACCAATTTCAGCCTAATTTCATAAGGTAGGAATCCTGACAATGTTAAGTTGCTACAAGTTCTGTGAAATTCTGCATTTATCTCAAGTAGAAAGGCCGGGGTTACTGCCTTCGTGAGGGCCTTTCATTTTGAGAGGCAGAAGCTGCTTGGGCAGTGAGTAATCTCCAATCATCTCCCAACAATCCCCTCAACTCCTGCCCTGTACGAAGTGGGAGAGATGTGGAGTTGAAATGGAGAAGGTACATAGGTGAGGTCTTGGGGATCTAGGACATATGTCAATAGAATATCAACTTTATTCAGTTCCACTTTGTGAAGACAAACCTGTATAATATCCTGGATATTTCTGTGTAGGAATCACTGAGCAAATGTTGAAGCTATTCCTTTACATAACTCATAGAGAGGAGCTGTGATGGCCAGAGTGAGTCACATCCCTGTATTTTGTTTGTTGCTTATGCTACTGTTGAAAGCACTTACTGCATAGAAAAATTCAGTAGCTTGAACCAATATTATTGCATTGATTTAAAACCAGTAGTACTGGAGTTTCAAAATTTTTTACAAGAATGAAGGGGTCATATATACCGGAGAAAACAAATTTCTATATCCTTTCATTGCCTGCATGGTGTTACTTTTTAATGATGAAAGGCAAACCTATTATTATCCTATGCCACACATGAACAGATACTTGTGTTCAAACAGAGCCCTACTAGAGTGGTTGTAGGTGCAGGGTCTACAAAACGAAATCCTGTTGTATTTACTTTGTTGACTGGAAGATTGACATGTAGTTTAGCAAGTTGGAATGGAAAATAAAATAGGCAAAGTAATATTACATATGTTGCCATACCATTGCCAGCTAGTAAACATTACTGGTTTATAAGTTCTGGCATTGCAAAGCTTGACAGTGTGTATACCTTTAAAAATTGCGCTGTGCAGATGTGTTTCAGGAAACCTTCTATCTGCAAACTGTTTTCTGAGTCATAAAGTTTTTTGTTTGGATTGTAGCTACAAAATAAATACACTGTAGCCTTTTCAGACTCCTTACAAATTCCTTCTGGTGAGCTGAATCAGTTTCATTGAGAAATCTTGCATTTAGAGACTCATGTCTCCTAATGCCCAGTACTTACCCAGGTAACCAGCTGAGATGCTTTCTAGATGCATATCATAGAATCTCAAACTCTTGAGTGCAAAAATCAGTAAGGCAGGAAGAGCAGATGAGTTTGTTTCACTTTGTGCAGCTATCTTTAAATCCACTGAATTTCGATTGTACCCTAACCCTTAGCGCACCCTTAGGTGTTTTCTTGGTACACAGTGCAAATCCTGGCAGCTAAACCAGCTTCAGGTATGTGAGTACTTATTTGACCCCATATGATCTTCTGCTCTGTGTAACCAGCTCTGAGCTGTCCCTGATGCAGCTGACTAGGCAGAAAGCAAGTTTTGTGCTGGAAAGTACCAAGAGCTGTGGGGATGCCAGCGCCAGCTGATGAGGCCAGATGCAGGCAGCAGGTCGGGCACACTAAGGGAAAGGCTGCACAGACAATGCAAAAGAGATTATTCTCCTTAGGGCCATTAAATGTGATGACTCACTAGGGAAGGGGAACTTTTACTGAAGTTATCCTTGCCATTAAGATTTTAAAATTCCTGCTAGCTGGATTTCTGATCTGTGGCCTGGCTGCACAACAGAGCACAGAGAATGCTACTTCCAGTGACAATGACAGGGGGTGTTCACAGAAAACTGTTCTGTCCATTGCATTCTGTGCATCTTGTATTTGGGTTTAGTAAAATACAACAGATGAGAGTTATGTTTCCCATTCATACTCCAAAAGGATCTCAGCCTGTAGATCACAGCAGTCCATGTCTTGAACTCAGGTAGAGCTCTGTGGAAGAAGAGAATGGGCAAGCACATGGTATAGGCAGCTGCACCATGAGAGGGGACAACTTTCACAAAATAAGACATATAGATAACTTATTTTCATTTTATAAATACGTTCTGTTCTGTTTTCCTCTTTGTTCTTTGAATTTCATCACTAGAGGCTGCGGATAAAGTAATAGTAAAATAAGAAAGCGAACAGAAAAGGAGACAACCTTTTAAAGCTTTAGGCCAGTTCAGATCCAATTCTGAACTTTTCAGTTCCCTTCCTGCAATGAGCTAACAAAATAGGATCAGATCCCTTTTCCCTGAGCTTGGGGCTGATGGGAAGATTAAATCATTTGGGTTGGTGCAAGATACAAAGCAGGTTTTATAGCTGTTTCCTGCTCCATAGTCAGACATTGAGCTGTGATATCAATATGAAAAAATGTATTTCTCTCTGAATTGCCTGCTCTGATTTATTCCATTTCTCTATTATACTTCTAGCTGGTTTTACTCACAAAACTCTTCCTCTACAGCAATGTGGATTGAATGTATTTTTTGGAGGAAGGGGAGTTTTGCCAAATAGGGAATTCTTCATTGCTGTATCATGATAAGATCTGTGACTTGTACACTGATTTTAGTGAGGTAAAGTGAACACATGTAGCAGAGTGGTCCTTAGAAGGTACAATCTAAAATATCTCTCCTAATAGCAGCTAAAAATACTGTTTGTTATAAATGAGTTTGAGCTTTTACAGACCAGGTCTCTTAGATCATCTTGGAAGCTTCTTTGCTGCTTGATGACTGCATGGTTCCCTATAGCAGAGCTTTAAGTACCAATGTGACAGAAATGTTTTGCAGTAAATAAAGATTATGCAACTATAAGAAATCACAGAGAGTAGCGGAGCATGGAGTCAAGTTCGGAAAAGCAATTTCCCTTCCAAACAGCAGCTGTTCTGGGAGCTATCCTGAAGGAAGCAGGATAATTCTCCTCTCACAAGCCTGAGAGTTTAACAGGCTGAATGTTAAATCCCAGGGCTTATTTATAACCCAGGCCACCCAAAAGTTCTTGCTCATTTTTGTATGAATGGTTTGATCAAGATTTACCTTTTCTTTTGGGAGTCATGCTTAATGCTTTTTATAATACTGTCCTCCACCCCCACCCCCAAAATGTCAGACTGTCTTTGGCAAAAGCACAGTCAGAATAGCTTTAGAACTGAAAGGCTCTTTTGCTCTTTCTGTTTCTTGGTGCTCTTTTTGTATCAATCCTAAGGATACTGTGGTCTGGGCAACTAACAGCTAGAGATTGCCTCCACAAGGAATTCTCCTGCAGTATTCTCATGGTTGTTGTCATGTGCTAACCTCAAGCAGTATGTCTGCTTACTCTTATGATAAATGCTTTATTTCCTCCTTCCTAAACAAGGAGGATCAAATCAAACTGCATGCATTTCTTACAGATCAGTCTAAAGATTTATTTGTTGTATATAAGTAGTGAACTAATCAGTAATCTATTCCATCAGCTTCAGTTGATGACATCTCAGCTGTTCCCCTGTCACTTAGACTATTGCAGACAAGGAACAGTTCCCCTGCTCCGGTTCAGGAGTCCTGTATTCATTTGTGCCCTCTTGATTGGTCTGAAGTTCTAAATCTCCCCACCTGGCACTTAAGCAATAATTAAGGCAATTAGCCTTTGTCTTCCAGGGTTAGTTGCTAACACAACCCAACTGATATACCCCCACAGATATTTTATAAAGCTCAGCAAAGAAAGAAAAGGCTGAAAGGTGAAGTAAGAATGAAGTTTTTCCTTTATTCATGCCCTAAACTTCTCTGTAAGCTATGTGCTTGTGTCTTGCAATTGCAACACATTTGTGTTGTGCTTCTGTTGCATTCCTAGCTTTCCTACAAAGTAATCCGCCTTTAATGTGTGATGTTGTTAGCAGGATCAGTTGTAAATGAATGCTCGCTATAGAGCAAACTAATTTGGGATACGTACATGTCATTAGTCAATCGGCTTTGTTTTTTGCATGAGTCTGTCTTTCAATATGTTGCCATTACTATCTTTTTTCCCCTAATTTATACTTCTGAAGCTGTAAGTGATTGATCAGTCAGACTCTTGTGATCAGAGAAGGGAGAGTTACAGGACTGTGTTCTCTCACCTATTCTGGCATATGGCTATAGTGACTGAGCAACAAAAACTGAAGGAGGGGGGAACCTAAAATTTGTCTCAATGGAGAGAGGTGAGTTGGAATTTCCTCCTCCACTGCTTCCACCAATTGATTTTTAATCTCCTTCCCAAACATTTGCACTCTGTCATGCTCAGACTAGAAAGGAGAAAGGTGAGAAGACAAGGCCAGTTTGGACAGAGCATTGGGTGACACGGTTTAGTGCGAGGTGACCCTGCCTGTGGCAGGGGGGTTGAAACTTGATGATCTTAAGGTGCTTTCCAACCCAAACTATTCTATGACCTCTGAAATGCTGTTTTTTAGGAATGAAGTATGAAGAAGAAATCAGCACAGGGAATAACTCATGATAAATTCAGAAAGAGCACACCAAGAAAGGTCCATTGTTAAACCATTCTCCTCTCTCATCCCAATTATCATTTTTAGTCCCTCATTGTTGCCCAGTTTTGTTCTGTTCACTGCATTATTCTTACTTGTATGAGTTAGAATAAAAAATTGCAGCTCATCCTTCTGTATTAGAAAATACATGTCCACAGCTCAGCATATAACTACGTGTTTAAAAAGTCCAGCTGCTATGTAGCCTTAGACAGACTTTATAAAGAGTTGCTGTGTTCCTGAACCTCAAATAGCACTCTTTTGCTAAAGTCCTGGCAAGAATGAGACAGAGCATGCTTTGTCTCTATTGCTTTCTGCCTCTTTAGCTAGTAAAAACAAATGCTCCTCTACCTTGCTGCTGCTGCTCTTCCAACGCACAAACCCTGCCGTTGTAGTGTATTATTAGCCCTACATTTGCCTCTGGAAGTTTGTTTTGAAAATTTGTACGGCCTGGAATCCTCTTGCATAGCTTTCATCTCCAGCTTTTCTGGGATACACAGGGGCAGGGAAGCATGGTGAAAGTAAACGTCAAAAAACCCCAGTAATTCTTATCTTCTGGCTTCCTGATATAACTTGTATTCTTTTGCCACTGAATATGTTTGCTCATTGGGAACATAGCTCTGCAGATGGAAAAAGCATATACTCAAGCTGGAATCATAATATAGAGTGAAAGGAAGAGAAAGTCAGTAGAGTAAAGGGGCAGGTACAAAGTGTTTAGATTCTCTGTGATTGCTAAGAGAACTCTCTTGGCAAGGACTTTGCCTGTAACTGACAGTCATAGATTCAAGGGATGTTGTTCACAAATAAGCACATAATTTCCGAATGTAGATTCATCCTTTGAGACTTGAGAAAATAGCCTTACGTTTCATGTTTGTAATTGAAGAAGAAAACAGGTTATTGAACCATTTTTGTGTTACAGCTTAAATTTACAGCAAAAGGGAACAGAGAGAAGTTTAGGGAGGAAGATGTGACGGAAATAGTATGAGAGTCAAGAAAATAATGCAAGACGAGAATAAATCAGTCAGAGCTAAAAGCATAGTGAGTTCAAAAAGAAAGAAAAGAATGAAAGGTTTTAGGGGAAAGCAGCCTGGAATAAAATGGTTTAAACGGAACCAAGAGGCATGAACAGAAGGAAGCAAAGGAGGAAAAAGAACAAAGATTGTGGCCGTTTTCTAATTTATTGTAGATGTGTGACAAGGGGCCTATGACTAAACTAGTAAATTGCACTGGTTTGTATTCCCTGTTTTGTATTCCTCACTGCTAAAGTGAGAATGGGATTCTTCTACTTAGGTTGTCCAGTAGCAATATGCTTGGATTAAAATAAGAGTATCCAATGATGCCATATTGATAAAAGACCCTGCTCTACTATATTTACAATAAAATTATTTTCCTGCATACAGATACCCTAAGAATCTTGTCAAAAGGTCATAATTTCTCCAAAAATAGAAGTGGTAGTTTTCTAATAGAAGTTTGGTTGATACATTTTGTCAGAAGCACAGGAACTACATGGGGAACTTGCAGGCTTTTGGCTTCAGAGAGCTATGGTAGCACCTGCAAAATATGCTAATGCTGTCATTAAGATACCACTCATGAAGCTTCCTTACCTTTGATAATAAGGTGGATTTTATCTCTTTTTTGTAAGGTAGGCTCTTATGAGTGTGTAGCATCTTCGTTCAGATCTTCTGATATTATTATGGGTGTAATGGGAAATGT
The DNA here is from genome assembly GCA_009867235.2 of Psittacus erithacus. NCBI lineage: Eukaryota > Metazoa > Chordata > Aves > Psittaciformes > Psittacidae > Psittacus > Psittacus erithacus. The sequence goes on along the minus strand of WYDI02008129.1, from coordinate 60,731 downwards.
TCACATCCTCTATTGGCTCATGGTTTGCAGGAATCCAGACATTTGTGGTGATTTCCTGCATGGGAGCCTCCACTTCTCAAATTCATAGAAACTCTGTCAGATCCTTTTGAAACTTCAAAATAGCAGTGTATGATGCCAAAAATAATTTACACTTTTATTTGAGTCTGTCACCATTTAGCTTCGTCTTTTCAACTGCCACAAAGAACGTTGTGTTTTTGGCAATATTGCAGCCACATTTTGCAATATGACCAGTTATTTGGGGTTATATAACTTGGGGGGGGGGGACGGGACGGGGTTTGTATTTGTTTGAAAATACTTGTCTTCCTACATCAGTGACAGGAGTTCTAGAAGTCATTAATAAAACAACTTTGTAGTATAACAGCTGTGGAAAGTAGGCATGTCTCCTCTGTTAAATTGACTCTATCTTTGTACTCAAAGCTGGTGGGCTAGGGAGGTTTGGACTCACTTTGATCCTCCAATAATTACCCCCTCCAGAATGGCAGGGGAAGGAGCAGGAGCCTTCCTGAAGGTGCTGAATCAGGCAATAGGGGATTGGCTATGGACAAATTAGAATTAAGCTCATTAAACTGTTGCCTCTGAATATGCTTAATTCTTCTACTTAATTGAGAGTTCTCAGTTGCCTCTCTGTTTTTGCTGTCTACTTAATTTCTGAGGTTGTTTCTATTAGGGCAAGGTAATGTATTTCAATAATGTCTGCCAAAACCGGTGGGGATAGACCAAGGGTAGACTATATTTTAACTGAAAGGAGAAAATATGCTGCAGAGTATTTGTTTTCAGGGGGTGTTCAATTATCCAGACTTTAATCTAGCCAGATAAATCCTGCTGGACTGAAAGTGTCTACTTATTACTAATAAATGTGCTTCTGTTGAAAGGAATATTACTGGCAAACAGATAATATGATATAGAGTGGCTAATTACTGAGACAGAATGAGTAGGTAGTCTTAGGAACAGTCACTGTTCTTTCAGTGACTCTGGAGACAAGACCATGTCAAAGATAACTCAGGAGAAAAATCTTTTTATTTCTTAGATGCTATAGTAAATAACAAAGCAGTTGTCTTTCTGGAGCTCTTGTTGTTAACACAGAGCAAACAGAAAAGATCTTTAAAGATTTCAGTGTCATACAAGTATTGTGTAAAAATGCCTTATACAATCTACTCCACAACATTTTACGTATTAGCTTATAAAGTCAAACCTATGAAACCTTAGATTTCAGCTCTTCATTCTTCCCATAAAAATGCTGTTATCCTTATGCTCCAAATAACAGAATTATACTCAGTGACATTTTTCCATTATCAAGGGTGAAATTTTATGAGGGAGCTGGAATGGCCAACTGTGGTGTAACAAGTGGGGGGAAACTGGTCATAGCGACACAGATACGGATAAGAGGAGCAAATGTGTGACAATTTTATAAAAATGAGGTTAATTGGATCTTTAAATAAATGGTGAAATGCTGGAACTGTATTTGAGACTTCACAGTCTTTTCTGTAATGAGAAAAAGATGATGGGCAGGAAAGTTCCACACACATGATAGTAGGAAGGTTTAAAGATGCTATGTAAAAAGAACAATAACAGTAAAGTCTGGAAGAAAGACATAAGAGTTAAGAGGGATTGTGGGAAAAAAAGGCTTATTAATGAAAAATAAGAGAGCTGGACTTCTGTCTATAAAAACTGAAAGAGCATTGCTTAGAATAATAGCTGAACCTTAGTTTTACAGTCATGCTACCTGTTTTACTATTTGAACAGTAGGGGAAAAATATAGGAATGTTTGAATTAATAGTTTCATTTCTTTCATACCAAAAGAGCACATATGTGCAAATATATTTTATGCTTTGTAGTGTTATTTATATTACATATGTTACAGATTTAATGTAAAAAAACCCAATTAGCTCCTGTAGGCAAGTTCCGTACAATATGGAAAACTTACAGTTTGCTCAGGAAAGAAAGCAGGACTGTAAGAATTCAATATTCATTTCAAATATAATTTTAAGGGGAAGTGATAGGACATAAATCTCACCTTAACCTTAAAGGTTTAACCTTTTAAATTTGTTTATATGTCAAGTAAAATGCATACTTATTACTCACAGTCATTTCACTGGAAAGCAATGTGTTCCACTTGCTTCAAAAACCTTCTCGTATGTTAAATCTTTTAAAAATGTAAATGTTAAATAAAAAAAAATCTAATTTAATTGAAAATTCTGGAAAGAAATGTTTCAATGCATTCAAACCTGTTGTCACCAGAATATTCTAATCCCTTTCTGTACTGTAGGAATGGTTTCTAAAAAATTTTTATACACAATAGGAGAAAAGCACACTGAATTCTCAAGAGTAATTGCTGAAGTTGTAGACTTATGCTTATTCAGTGGTACAGGGGTAAAGACTGATATGTAGAAAGACAAGGCAGAAAGGGCTGGAGGTGCAACTGAGGGGATGAGCAGAACTCTGTCCACTTCAGATTATGGGTTTATTTACTCATTACAAAAAAAAAACAACCCAAAACCAAAAACTCTAATAGATGTGGAGGTAGATTTCTGGAGGACAATCGTGTATAACCAGTAGAATGTTTCTGCCTACCTCACAACTCTTTCCTTTCCATGCAGTATGGAAACTTGTGCCACTGTCTTGCCAGCTCTTCTGGTCTCCCAGCCCACAGGAGTGCTGTGATTTATGAGTGTCTAATGTAACAACTGAACAAATTACATACTCTCCAACTAAATGTAAATGTTAACTGTAATGTAAAGGTGAAAAAAGAAGCTTCATTTTAAAATGCTGTGTTTCCTTCACAGGCTTTTTTCCCTGATAAGGTGGGGTCTTTCGTCCCCTTTTGGCATTTAAAAAAAATCTCTAAGCCGGGATTTTTCCAAGTGTCGGTGATTATAAATAACCAGCCACAGGAATTAACTTTCTGTCACTGAATAGTTTTTGGACCAGTAATCAACAACCTTCTTTGTACGCTCACGGAGATAGCCAAGAGTCTTTTGCTGTCAGTTGCTGGGAGAAGCCTCCTGCAATGAGTTCATATGGCACCGTCCTCCAAACCATATCTGATGGCCATAAACAAGTGTCTGAGCCTACCAGGCACTAGGACACTATGGTAGATTTATATTTATATATTCTGGATTACTTCTGCTTTATTGCTTACAAAATAACAGTGTGATTTCTGTTGGCAGCTGTGGGGTTTCTGCATTACTGTCTTTTGCACTTATGGGGTATTCTTTTATCTTGCAAATAAACTGGTAACCTTTTTCTGCTGTAAGCATAGTAGAAAGTAGTCAAGCAATAAATGAATATGTTTTGCGCAGAAAGGCCTTGAATGGAATACACTTTGGAGTTTTGGGAGTTGGTTTTTGAGGAAGTTTCAGACCAAATAAAGAACATCTAGGGCAGGCCAGTAAGAATGATTATGAAATCAGTATGATGAATTATGAAATTTGTCACACCATGAATCATATATTTCATAGTATGAATTAATTTACTGGGAAGAGAAGACTGAGGGTAGGGGACATGATAACAGTCTTCAAATGTCTGAAAGTTTATTGTAAAAAGGGAAGAGAACGCTTTATTCTCCATGTACACCTGTTCTCTATTGTGATACATGGTGGATAGCTGAAAAAGAAGCAGGCTTAGTACTGTTTGTGAAAGTCAGAGGCGGGTCTTAAGAATATTTTAGTAATTCTGAAATCAGTGAAACTTTGATGCAAATTATCTGGGGCATGCATGGCAACTCTGTCTTGGGAAGTCTTAAGATAATAACCAGACAGACAGTGGTCAGGAATGACCTTCTGACCTTGTTCTGTGGCAGCAAGATGAACTAGGTAAGACTGTGATGTCCTCCCAGGTCTTTTATTGTATGATTTGACTCTTAACATCGGGTGGCTTTTGTTGCTGACTTTTTATGTATTGGTAAGATGCTGATGTTTCTTGTTACAAGCTCTTGAAAGCAGATTTTTAGGTAAGAACATTTACTTTCTTTTTTTATAAAGCAGATGTGTTTGATATTATTGCAAGGAAAAGATTAGAATAATGAACTTGGAACCTTCAGAAAAAGGCAAGGACAAAGTGGCCAAAATATATCTATCAACATCTCAGTATTTTTAAGATGACTTTATAATCATCTGTATGTTTGGCGGAGGCAATACTCTTGGCCTTAGCCTTGGCCTCATTTGTTCTCCTTGAATGATTTCTCATTTTACATTGCTGTCACTTTCTTTTCCAACACACATTTGTTAAGCACAAAGGTTTCACCCATAAAACATTTTATGCCTACTAATGCTTCCACTCCATGAGTGCTTAAATCTTTCATTGCTGTCAAGAGAGACATATATGCTCCTTCTATCCATTCTGTGTTCACACTCTCCTGTCAGCACAAGGCTTTGTGCTTTCAGGTGGTGAACTGGAGCCAAGGACAGATCCTAGTCATACCCAGACAGACAAAATTGGGAAAATCAAACCAAACTCAAACCATTTTAACCAGAATCACTTCTTCAGTCTGCAAGACCATAAAAATGTATGTGTTAAGGGCTGCACAGGAATCTGAACAAGCTGGTTCCTGTCTGGCAAAAGTGAGAGCAGCTTTTTGAAATGCTAGTGCAAGACCTAAAACTGGGGAACAGGCACCAAGGAAAAGTCTTCTGCTGTCCTACTCCATGTTTGTTTAGCACTGCAGCTGCGTTAATAAAGTACCAAAAGAAAACACTTATCAGCTTCTGCGAAAGTGCAGAGTCAGCATAAGTGAGAGAAAGTCTGTTGCTTCTTTAACTCTGTATTCATCTATATAACAATACAAAAAGGTAGAAATTTTATTTTCTGACACAACAGCTAGAAAAAACCCCAATTTTTTTCCTTATACTGTACACAGTCTTCAAATCCATGATGAGTAAACATGGATGCCTGCCATGCAACTTCCCCAGGGTATGTTGTTCTCCATGGCTCATTTAAGATGCTAAAGTTGTTTGTGAAATAAATATTTTGGCGAAGACATTGGACAAGCCTCTCTATGCAATGCTTTCTTTGAAAAAAATTACTATTGCTTTTTGACAGACATTACTAATCCATTTTGGCCTGAATTTCTTCCTTTCACAAAAGCAGATCTCAATCCTGGTGTGTAATTTATGATCTTGGCACCCAGCCCAAACATATGTACATACTGAAATCAGTTTTGCATCTGTTTAACTTTATGCACATGAGTAGTCTAATTGGATTTAGTCTGATGAAATTACTCATGCAAAATCAAGTGTTTGCAGAACAAGGATTTCAGACACTAGGGTTCTTCAGGGCAGTAGCTTCTAGAGCTTTATATTGTGCCCAGCTCGTGAAATGGCTTTTTGATTATGTAGAAGCACTGTACATGCTGTATAGCTGTAGAACGACATGAAATTAAGAAGTACAAAAGAACAAGTCTTGCAGTCTAGGTCAGATCTTCTACTGCATAGCGCTTGGGCACAATTGCAATGATTGTAACAATTAATTGTAACTTTATTAAAAAGAAAAAAAAATTTCTGGGTACCTTTTCAGGATCAAGGAGAATAACTCTTCTTATTCCTTCATCACAGGCTGTCAGGCTGCTACTGTTGGCCTTCTGGCAGCCATTGGCCAGATTATATACTGTTGCTTATATACGCTAGACACTGATAAGTTATAACCATCATCTCCTATCAGGATGGAAATGTATTCTTCTGGAGCCTGACAATTCAATGGATTCAACACCTCCTGCAAGAAAGAGTTATTTGAATAGGCAGCAGTGTAGATATTCATCATCTTCCCACAACAAAATGTCTGTGTCAAGAAAAGAAACAGGGTTTTATGCTGTTCTCCCATGTCTTATCTTCCCATGCCATCATATGCCTGCCGTCCAGAACCCTGGCTAATCTCTTGCCTCCAAACTGTGCTGTCATGGGCTGTAGGAAGAGAAGAGGTGATGCTGAGCTTCCTATTTGTTGAAGGTGTTTGTATACAGAAGCTGTCTCTTCTGTTTTCTTTTGATGTTTTCTCTTGATGTTTTCTCATTTTCCTGATGTCTGCTATAAGGGTCTAGGGAATGGAGAGTGGTCTACAGAGTGAAGAGACTCAGAGGGATGAGAGAGGCAAAAAGATCTGATGCTAGGAGTGTTAGAGATTAAAAAGTGGAACTCCAGGGAAATTATACTGTGAGAAGATAGTCTGAGGAGGATAGATAAAAAAGAAAGGCTTGGAGTATCAGTGCTGTTAAGGCAAGGCAAGGAAATTTATGGGAGTGACTTCACAATTGATGGTGTAATAAGGGCCAACATAAGATGGAAATTAAAATAGGGAAAGAAAAACATTGGAGTAAGCATATAAAGCAAGAAGTATACCTGAAAGACAAATAGTTTTGTTGGCCTTTCCCTCCTATCTCGCAGTTCAGTGACATTCTGTGATTGATGAAAACACCCTGAAGTAAAGACAATTTTAGGAAGCTCAGTGTGCATGTGAAGTTCATGTTGCACCTAATTCAGAACTCTCTGAAGTTAATAGACTACAGCGTACTTTAAAGCAAGAGAGGAAAATACTGAAATGTTACAGGATTAAAATATTATAGAAGTAAAACTGCTCTGAATTACCTAAATGTGAATCTGATGGCTCTGGAAAAGATACTCTCTGATGCTTTTGTGTGGTTAGGGGAAAGCTTTGATCTTAAAGTGCTAAGTTGTAGAAGGCTTTTTATAACTGAAGTCTTTTTGTGGCCTGCAATTTGAAGTATATGCAGAGGAAACCGGAACCTGAAGTCTTAATATTGCAAGGAAAAATGCACAGTATTGATTTTTGGTAATTGAAAATATTTTGGTCCTACAAATGGATACCCTTTAATGAGATGGTCATCTTTTTTATCCAGCAAGCTGATTTTCTGCTTAAGGTAAAGTTCAGAGTGCTGATATGCAAAGAGAAAAATGGTTTTATTGTATGATTTTCAGAAAAGCATTCAAAATGTTAACAAACCTGCACATCCCTAATTCATTCTGAGGTTTTGCAAGTGAAACTAGAACACAGCTCTTGATAGTATTTCATATGGATTGGATGAATATCAAAGTTTCCTACTTAAATCCTCTTTGCCTTAAAATGTGTAATTTTTAATCCTTTAGAGTTTTGTGCCAATCAGCTGCCCCTTATTTGCGTGTTGGCTAATACAAAGAAGTTGGTATTTGCAAGAAATTCCTGTATGCAGTACTTAAACAAGGCTGCATGGCAAAGATCTCATGTTAACTGTAATTATTATAGGAAATTCATTTGTTAATTGATTTACTGAATTTGCAGCTGGTCACATTTTTTTAAAGTCCTGAAATTAATGTTATTGTGAATTGTTTGCTTTTACAAGGATTATGAGCTCTTTGCATTGAACAAAGAATAAAAAGAAATAATGGAATTCTTTAAATATTTATAAAGCATTTTTGATGAGTAGACCTTATTTCCATGGTGAATTTTTACGAACATACCCTTTTTGTCTATTTTCAGTCCCCTGCACATAGCTATTCAAGCTATGACTCTGGGAAGAATGAGAGTGTAGGCAGAGGCGCTGAAGATCTGTCTCTGAATCGAGGAGATGAGGATGAAGATGACCATGATGAGCAGGAAGATCCTGAGAAGGTTAATGAATCAGATGGGGTAGAAGCTGAGCGACTGAAAGCTTTTAATGTAAGTCCTGTTGCGCTCATTGTCTTGTTTAGTTTTGCTATTCCTTTGATATTGTTTTTTGTGGGTAAGTTTGACAATATTAAAGGCACATTAATGGAATTTGTAGGATTTACTTTAAATTATTATTTTAATGCATATTAAACTCTTGCCAACAAATGACAGATTTATTGTGTTTTATTTAGATTGTTAAGGCAGAATGACATCCTTACCAAGTGGGGAAAACAAAGCTTTGTTCTGTATGTATGTGTGTGCACCCGTGTGTGTGGATGTGTGTATATGCATGTTCACCCATTGAATGGAAAGGGGCTGTAGCTAGTGTATTAGAAGACCATCCAGTGGTCAACTGTTCTCTGTTTGCCTTCTCAATATATGTAATTATGCATGAAAACACAAACAATTGTTCAAACAAAGAAAAAGTGAGAGTCAGTTCAATAAAAGGATTAGCAATCACAGCTTATTGTTAATAATGAAACTTAAGTAGTGCCTATTTTCAAAATCTGTTCTGGTTTATCTCACAAATTCTGTATCCCATAGACTATTCTTTTCCTGTCTTTTTTTTTTTTAATCAGCCCCCCCTGAAATAACCCTTTATAGAACTGTTTGCTTAATATTTCTGGCTTCCCATTACAAAGCTCTTCAGTGGATAGAAAAAATGTCTTCCTATCAGTAATCAAGACAGAAAGCTAGGAAGAGAAGAGAGCCGCCCTCCAAACCCATCTCCTCTGTCTCCCTCTTGCCAACAGATGTTTGTCAGGCTGTTTGTAGATGAAAACTTGGACCGAATGGTCCCAATCTCTAAGCAGCCCAAAGAAAAGATCCAGGCTATCATTGACTCATGCAGGCGACAATTCCCTGAGTATCAAGAGCGTGCCAGAAAACGCATACGTACTTACCTCAAGTCCTGCAGGCGGATGAAAAGAAGTGGTTTTGAGATGGTGAGTTTTGATTTAAAACCCAGCCCTAGTTTCCATCAAAACCCCATATGTAAATCCATGGCACTATTTTGTTTTCATCTTAGTGTCTTTTTTGTGTTTGTTTATTTTTTTGGTAATACCAGGTCAGAGGTTTCTTTTTCCTTCCTTCATTCTTCCTGAATTTATTCCCTTTGTTCACTGGTTTAAAATGCTTTGAGACACTAGAGTTCATGAGATGAACTAGTATGGATGTATAGGAAAAGAAGAAGAAAGCCAGGTATAAAGAAGGAAACCAAATGATGGCATATATAGTGACTTATTTCCTACTTTAGGTTACAGGTAGAGATTTTTGCCTGGAAAAGTCTTGCAATAAGATGGATTTTTTTTTTTTTAAAATGCCTCTGCTAACTGGATTTCTGTGAACTCTGTAAAAATTAGATGCTGCTAGAGAGATGCTATAATCAAGACAATGCCCAGCGTAGTAACATCACACTGGCAATGGTTTTGGCATTAGGTTTTTTTCTTGTACACGTTAGCCTATTACTTCTCAGTGAAAATTACTCCTTTGTAATCTTTTAGTTGATATATAGGTGATCAAAATACATTAAATGGTTTTAAAACAGACATCGAACTTTCAGTATAAGCATCTCAATGGTTTGGTAATTTTCATTGAACCAAACCCCATAAAAGTTATAATAGTATTCAGCTGTCACTGTTTTCAGACATTAATATTTTAATATTACTCAGTAGCACAAGAATGGGTAAATAATAAGTCTTCTAATTAATTGGTAGCTTCATTATCTCTAAACCCCTTTGGTATTTCCCAAACCTAGGAGAGTCAAAAGAAATTAGGTAACTACACACCTTGTGTTTGATGTGTCTTAGCTGTAACTCTGGCCTTTAGATTACAATAAAACCACCTCATCATTACAAGTAGATATCATTTAGTGATTAAACATATCATTATTTTTTTTAATGAATCATCTGCAAACCCATTGATTACATTAAAAAATTACTGGAGATGATTGAATTTTACTGTTTCTCTCTTTTTCGCTTTCCCTTTCCTGCAGTCTTTGCAGAATATTTGTGATTTCCATATGTTGTTTAAGATGTTAGCTGGCAGTTTTAAGAACAAAGATTCAGGTTTATTTGTAGGATGAGACTGGATAACACAAAAGAAAAGACAAATTAAATTTTTGTATGTGTTTGTATTTCTAGTCAACTGCATGGTTTTATTATTTGAAACATTCAGATAACACTGTCTTTAAACAATCGAAACACAGATGAAGAAAGACAGGTAGAATAAAGGACATCTGTATAGACAGAAGTGCCAAAGATTGGTGGTGTACATGTCAGATTGTATAGCCTTGCAAAATGAAGGAAGAAAAACCAGAAAGTAAATATTTTCTGTGATACACTAAGTAGCATCAAATTGCATCTACTTGCTCTAGCTGAAAATAATCCAGCAGTATCAAGTTCAGCTTTCATGGTGCCAAATATTTTTATTTTGCTGTACTTCCAATTGAAAATAAATAAAAAAAAAAAAAGCTGATGCGTGCAAGTCCCCTCACTGTTCCAGTTTATGGCCTCATTACTGTCATTATTCACACTGATGAGCAGTTATGTAAACTAGCTCATTTTTTGTCATCTGAAAGACTTGCACACTGTTTTGCAATCTGAGTGAGGAGCTTACAGAATGACCCATAAGAGCTAGGTTGGCTTGACTTCAGTGCACATTTGCAAATGTTACTTTCATATGAATAAAAGTTGCAGGAGCAAATTTATTCCTGGGAGGGGAAAAGGAGAAGAGATCTAAATAGGCAGTCTCTGTAGTTCAGAAATATTCCCTATTTTTATAATGTTCTATGACAGTTTATGATGGGCTTTATTTCCTTTTAAACAAACAAATTACCCTCTAAAATACTGACTTTGCTGCCCATGAATGGAAGTGACAGGGCACTGGAGCTCATGCCAGGGATTTCAGTCCTCTTGGGCCTGAAGGCAAATGTGTCTGGCTTCCTCATTTGAGCCAATGACTGTCCAAACCCTTTGCCTCAGCTCCTATTAACTGCATAAGATAATAAGTGGTGTTTTATCTTTATGTCTTCAATAATCCTGAAATTTATTATGTATCCGTTTGTTGGTTTTAATTATTTTCTGTTGTCTAAAGTACTGTATCAGTATCTCCTGATTATAAGCACTTTTAAAAAATGCTATCATGGACAGAGGCACTTAACTGTATGATTATTTTAATATACTTACCATTTTGACTGTGGAAAAGAATCACTTTGTCTGGATAATAACATTTGTTCAAAACAATCATGAAGGGACATGCTGCTGTTGATTTGAGTAAGACTCTACCCTCAAATATAGGAAAATAGGATACTGATCTCTTCAGGAGCAATAGTGCTACCTTTGTTATATTAAATAGGATGTCAAATAATAATCTCCACAGGAGATGTCTTTTACTGTTGACATACTAAACACAAGTTTTTAATTTTGTTCAGGTTCAGAATGCTACATTTTGAGCACCTAGTTGCAAGAGAAAAAGAGAATAATCTCATAGCATATGACAGTTCAGACTGTGTGTGGAACAGTGCAGTTATCTGCAGCATCATTGTGAAGTGAAAAGAAAATGTAAACACTAAGGTTAAATTAGTGTAAGACACAATGGTAAAGATGAAAAAACCATGCCTGAAGCCTGCTTCTGTCAGTTATTTGCCATCTGTAATCCAAATGACAGTTCTTGCTCTGTAACAGGCCAATTCTAGCTCTGAGGCTCAGTCTCATGAGCATTCATATTGTTAATTAATGTGTTTCTTAGTACTAATATTTTTAAGAGATTGCTTGTAGTTATTCTGTTTCTAGTTATGACAGATAGTTATCCATGGATTCCAAGGCAGCTGGCATAGCTTCCTGTTATGAATATTCCTTTGAGGACTTCCCTTTCTACATTGGAAATGCTTTCCTCATTTGACTGTTCAGCTTTTAATTGTGCCATTTTCCTTCTTACACAAGCATATTCCTCAACAAGGCACTGTCAAAGTTTTCCTCATGAACTGTAAAATTGTTTTTCTCCTCCCAATGTCTGTTGCTAATGGGCTGTTGAGAATGATCTCTTACTAAGTTCTGTGATCTTACTCAGAATCTTTCATTGTGAGGGATCTCTAGGTTGTGCTTCCACCTGTGCTATGCTGTAGCACTTTGTGAATTTCTTATGATGTTCTTAAAGAAAATCTTTTTCTCTTCATTAGCCCATAAGCAAGAAAAAAAATTATATTACTTCTTCTTTCTCAAGGACTGATATTAATACAGTTAGAGTTTTGTGACCTATGTATGCTGGTACAGGAGGAATTTTCTTCCTAAAATGGTCAACTGACCTGTTTATCCAGTTTTTATAAACCTTCCTTTGGATTTGTCCCAGCCTCTGCATTTATAGAAAACTGTCAATTAAGGAAAAGATAGTTGATAGCTGCTGAGGATATGTGGTATATATCTATTTAGTTACAGTCCAGAAAAAAATTCAGGTGCTAGAAATCATCAAATGTGGTTGAATTGACTTAATTAGATTTTCTTTCTACTATCTACTTCCATCTTCATGATCTCCTGTCATCAGTCTCACAGCACTCAGTGTGAAACTGCATCTTATAGTTCCTTTTTCTATGGGCATCTCAATTCAAGAGCAAGGTCTTAAACTCTCATTCACAAAGAGGTTCTTCCTTTTCTAAAGCAAAAGGAAATCCTTCTTTATAGGCACTACTGTACTACAAAGCAATAGTAACAAAGTGTTCTTATTCATTGGAGAGAAAAGACTAGTCATAAATGCTTTTCATTGTCTCAAGACCAGCTTAGGTGTGTCACAGAAGAAGAATCACGCTATGCCTGAAGACAGTTCCTCAGTTAAATCCCAGTGTTCATCTCATCTCCTTCTGTTCTATTGCCAGCCTCAGTAACAAATAACTATATCTTTCACTGCATTTATTATTTGGTTGTGCCAACTGGCTGTAAAAGGTGTTTTAACAATTTGCAACTGTGGACATGTTAATCAAGGTGTTTTAAAAGTGTATATAGTGGCTTGAAGTGCTTCTGTATTGTGATTGAGTAACTTTCAGTGGGAACTGGTTTTCAGGTCATATGTTTTCTAAAATCTTCTTGAGATAGGTATCTAGCCTCTGTTTTTAATTTTTAGCTTTAGAGAGAAGAGGCTTTCATTATTTGCTGAATTTAATGCTTAATAGTCCAGCTGCCCTTGCAGTCACATGGCTTTTCAATCCTCCAGGTCTTTTATGCCTGGAAAGGTCATGAGCATTTTCAGGAGGATGAAGGTTTGTGAATCCAGGGATGCATACTTAATCTTGATTTATAAGATGGGAAGCATTAAGAAAATTCTCATAAGAACAGTTATATGAAGATCTACAAATAATAACAGAGTTGCTGCTTTGTACTATACCCCAAATTCTGTTGATCCGTCACCTTTAATTATTTCACTGTTGTTTGACAGTGATTAGCTTATGTAAGTCTGATGGACAACCTGGTTGAAAAGGGTAAAGCTACTCTCTGACAAACTTTGACTTTTCCAATTATGTCTCAGATATCCTTAAAAATAAATAAATACTAGAAACAAATTTCCCTAAGGCTCTGAAATGTCCTTCTACCTTCCTCCTGAATAGTCATGTGATTTTTAAGAACTACTTTTTAGATCTGTCCCATGTACATTTTGCTTCCAAAACTATTGCAAGTATAGGCAATTTTGGAAGATGATAGATTTTTTCCAGTAACCTTGTAGAAAGTGATGGAGCTAGCTTTGAAAAAGGTGTGATATTTGGGGAAAGAGTGAAAACTAAAACATGAAGAATACCTACCAAAGTGAGACTAGTTAGTCTTCTGCATTTTGTGACAGAGGAAAAGATAGGAATGCATTTTTAAATTGAATTTAGAAGAAAAACAATCCCCTCCAAAATGGCAGTAAGTTCTGATCTAGAGAAAAACCCCACCTTTTTTATGGGAAAAAAAAAATAAAATCTGGGGTAAATGTATTTTCACCCTGATTACTTGTATGCTTGAAATCAGAAGGAGTAGTAAATATGTAAGTTTTTTCTTATGCTGAGATTCTGACTTGCTTGATTACCTAGTTTGTGCCAGTAGCTTAAAGATACAGAGGCGGTTCAATGTATTTGAGGAAAACAGGAAGTACTGTTAGATCAGACTCAGTTTTCCCTAGTCCTCTGGAGATTTTCTAGTAAACTGTTTGTTATTGGAGTGTCCAATCCATTCCCCACCAAATTCAGAAAGAGATCAGCATGAAGTGAGGTTCTCTGTCCCTCCGAAATACTAGATAAATTTGGGATTGAAGTAACATTACCCAAGTTTTCTAGAGAGATTAGGTGACTTGGGTTCCCTCAGCAATCAGTGCCTCATATGTGGGTACAGCAGCAGCAGCAGAAAGGTGATTCATTGGAATGTGTCACTTGCTTAACTTTTAGACAGGAATATGGATATGTTAAGACATACATGGATATATTTAGGTGTTGTCATAATCAAGGTGCAACACACGATGTTTTAATTAGATGTACTTTAAAGCTGAAAAGTTTAGAAAGTGATGTGAACATCACTGAACATTTTTAAAGACTCTTCTGTCATTCAAGAAAAAAACTTCTAGCTATTTCTTTGAATTCCTTAGTAGGTGTTAACAATTCAGTTTTTACCATAAGACTGCAAGACTGAGCAAAATACATCAAAACCCAGAATGAAATACATTGCTACAAGCATTGAAGCGCCAGTGTGGTTGCTCACATTTCATGATGCTGTACTAACAATTATAAAAGTACATCCAATAGAGTGCAGTACTGTACTTCAGTCTGTACATTTAAAAATACTCTGTGGAAAGGCTTCTAAACCCTTTGTAACTGTGCAGCGTAGGATAGTTCTGTCATACATTTCTCTGCAGTATACTGAGTAAAAAATCTCATTTGAAGATAATGTGTACCGTGTCTTGTAATGTATTTTGGATGATTTCTATGAAAAAGAAATACTATTTAGGTATTGCACACTGTTATGTTTGGGGTTTTAATTCACTGTGTTAGATCTTAAGTTGTTATGAAAGTGATGAATGTGGCATATTTGCAGTATTTCATTTTGGAAACGAACTGATCCTATGATGCCTGAGGGAAAATCTTACATGTAGGAGACCACTAGGGAGCATCACTTTGTTAGGAGTCCAATGTGCAAAGAAGTGCTTAGTGATACCTCTGGAAAAACTCAGTTACTGACAGTGAGGCGTCTTAGGCATTCTGTTCAGATGGCCGATCACTTTGGAAAACTTGAAACTATTTGTTTTCAAGCTTGAGTAATAGTTATAATATGCTGTCATTCACACATTTATATTAGAATTCATATATCTTCTCCCAAGTAACAAGCGTTAGGACAAAACAAAATGACCTCATCAGCCGAGGTTTAGATTTGATATCCAAAAGAATTTCTTCACCAAAAGGGTTGTCAGGCATTGGCACAGGCTGGCCAGGAATGTGGTTGAGTGCACAGACTGGAGGCATTTAAAAAACATGTAGATGTGACAATTAGTGACATGGTATAGTGGTGGACTTGACAGTGCAGAGTTAATGGTTAGTCTCGGTGATCTTAAAGGTCTTTTCCAACCTAAATGATTCTATGATTTATATTAGGGTCTCTATGAACCAAGTGAAGTAACTTGTATGTAACTTGTATGCGCTGCCACAATATACTGAAAAATCTCATTTTCAGTGTTAACTGGCCTAAACTAGAAGGGAGTATTTCTGCACAAATGTCAGGTTACAAAATTTACCATTTTAACAGGTGTTCATGTGTGCCTGTTATCTGACATAATAGATAGCTATATGTTTTCAGAAGCAAATCAGACTGGTGTAACTGGTGTAACAGTACCTAGATCATACAATCCTGTGTGACAGCTCTGGCCTTTATTCATAAGTAAATACTGGATCTCACAGAAAATGCCAAGATAGTAGCTTTAGAGACAACAGATCTCTAACTACAGAAGGACAACATGTACAGCAGATTGCAAACTTCTTTTTGGTGAGTATACTACTCCTAGTGGTGTAGACTGAAATATAATCCACCTATTCTATCAATAATTGGTATATTTATACCAGAAATGTACATTTGGAATTAGAACATAGCAGATTTTTAGAAATACCATATAGAAATACAGGAATTACGTGAGTTTGCCAAAAAGGGTATTTCCCATGAAGATGCTGCAAAGGTGCCTGACTTTAAACAGAAGACCAGGTGATACTGTATACAGCTGCTGTACTGCAAATGGGTATTTTACAGCATATTGAAAGTACTAGTCTTATGTTGAA
Organism: Psittacus erithacus; assembly: GCA_009867235.2. Classification (NCBI taxonomy): domain Eukaryota; kingdom Metazoa; phylum Chordata; class Aves; order Psittaciformes; family Psittacidae; genus Psittacus; species Psittacus erithacus. Next base: position 44,797 of record WYDI02008129.1, on the reverse strand, counting down.
GAATCAGAGATCGTACTAATAAAGATAACTTCTAGAGAATCTGGGCCAAGGATTTATTTCTGATTTCAACTACTAAAAAATCAGCAAACTTGCAGCCACCTTGCAGGACTACTCCATAACTCCAGAAAGGCTTTTTGTAAGATACTTTGACTGTTAAAAGCTGGATCCAAAGACCACCAACGCTGTGGAAGGATCTTCATTAGCTTTAATGTTCTTTAAAGCAGATCAACAGTTATTTGACTACAAAGAAGTATTCACTAATTTGGTTTTTCATTGAGAAATCTGTTAAAGTGTATCTATCAATAATTCGGACACTCTTCAGAGAGAGATAAGGATATGAAGTCTTCATATCGATTTTCACAAAAATTATTTATCTTAAAACCATGCAAAACGTCCTGTGCAATATGGTGGTTAAGTGTGCTTGTTGCTTTGTCATCATCATCATCTACAGGCTCTCTGATGGTCTAAAGAATCAGTCTTAAATTATCTTGAAATGCAGTTTCAAATATGAGAGGACTGGAGGTGGTTGGTCACCTTCCTTGGGCTATCAAGGGAATTTCAACCACTTCCTGAATGTCAGTCACTTCAAAAGATGTTAAAAACAGAAGCATCCACATGTGCATGATGAAATCTAGCAGGTTTCCCTTACATTTTTTGTAGAAATGCTCTTCACCTACATCATGTTGGAGGCTGAATGTTAGTTGCATGCGAGCTGAAGAGATGTACAAAACTAAAACCAACATATGTTCAAAACATGGTTGCTGTTTGAGTGCAGTCACAAGCAATATCATGTTTCTGAGTACATACAAAAGAATTCTGTATACTGCTGCTGTGTGATGGACAAGGCACATGGTCTTCTCAGAGAGCCTGTAGTAAGCTGCTTAGCAAATTCCCGAGAAGTTTTATTCATCTCTTCACCTAAAAGTTACTATAAAACTTTCAAATTACTCTTTTCTGTCTGTCATTGATTCAAAATCACAAAAATGTTTTTCCTGCCTTCTGATTTTTTCATGTGAGTCACTTGTTTTGGTAGTCTAAAGTTTAGAGGCATGCTTCTTATCTGTTGTTTTACACATGGGTAATCCCAGTATAGTTATTTCCTACCTTACGTCGTGGTGAACTGAAAGAAATACCAGATTGGGGCTGTGAATGTTATGTATCAAACAACACCAGGTAGGTTCTGTCAGTTAAAGATGGTGGGGAATTTTTTTATGCCCTTTTCTTTTTTTCCCCGTAAAGGAATGTTAGTTTGTCAAGGGCTTTCTGTTTGGACATACTCCAGTAAAATGAAAACTGGTTTCCTGCTAGTCCGTTGGACAGGTTGTGGATCCAGGGATTGTGTAGGAGCCTGGAAGCCATTGGCAATAAGGACTTCTTGGCTCCTGCATTTCCTGCCATAATCCCAAACATGCGGGAACTGGCACTCAGCTCCCAGCTCTGCAGAGAGGAGCCTGAGAGCCTTGAGAATGCTGCTTTGGCTGAGATCTGCAGGCTCTTTTCTGCAGAACTGAATGAGGTTGCTTTAGCCATGTTTCTCCAGGCCTTTGTGTCTCATCCTTGGATAAGGAGTTGAGAAATATTCAGAACCCCACAAGCACTAGGATGCTTGAGCTTCCTACAGAAGGGGGTTTATAGCTGGTGGTCATGAGAGATATCATGAATAATCAGAAATACAGAATATGAGGAAGTTAAGCTAAGCCAGAAGGGGCCACTGAGCTTAGATTCAGTTACTGATTAATATTCAGTTATTAATTCAGTTTATTGAAAGACATTTTAAAAAGTAGTTATTTCAAAACAATTTTTCTTCTTAGATGAGGCTTTTCAAAATTGATCTTTTTGACATTTCACAGATATGGTATATCATGGAACAGAAAATCCTCTTTTTAACAGCTCTACTTTTAGTGACAGAGAATTATGTTCATCATCTTGGTTAATGCCAGGCTGGTGCTCTGCCTGAGAGAAGTTGACAGAGCCTGAACTTTAATTCGATGATTTTTCTTCTGTGCTTTGTTACAGCATTTTACTGTGACTCAACCCTGCATTCAGTATGTTCTCCCTAAGGTTCACTCTAGTCCTTGACATGAACATAACAGCCAGCTGCATTGACAAATAAGAGAAATTATGGTTTAAAACATTTCAAGAGGAAGATACTCCATTACCTGGAGATTTCCTCTAGTGTTTCAACAATGAACACAGTCAGTGCACTTCTTTTCAGAGAAAAGCACATGACTACTTGATTTTTATGGTACTTCTTTATTTTTTATTTTATAAAATACTTCAATAAACCCATTATCTCCCATGAACAAATAAGCTGGGGGAACTTGGGTTCATTTTACTTTCTGATCAGAACATCAAGTTTTTGGCTCGTATGTCACCTTCTAAAAAGCCACTGATGTATGGGTATAGTCATAGGTCTAATTAAAGACCTGATGTGGAAGAATTAACCTGGTGTTCTTTTCAAGAATGTCACTGTGTGGCCGCTGCCACAGGACCACACTGAGACTTCCATGCAGCCAACATCATCAGTGTACCTTGGACATATATAAAACAGCGGCATGTACAGTAGTACTGGACAACCAAATACAGGGAGGGATCTAGTGTGGCTAAGTGATTCAATAACGAATTCAGAGTAACATCACTATTTTAGGAAGGCAGAATAATAAATGCAACGTTTTGTCAGTGAAAACCTTTTGCAGACTTACTCCCTCCTCTGGAGCTCTGAGGAAGGTGTCTGTTGTACTGTAATGTCATTCTGTAATGACATGTCAGTGTTCCTCATCTCTTAGACTGACTTATTTTCAAAACCGGAAGCAAGTTCAATAGTTTGTTCTGTCAAATCAATCCAAGTATATTTTATCGTAGTATTGTAGCCTCTGTCTTTCTTACATCTTATGCCAGAGAGCTTGTTCTTGTATGAGTGGGGAGAAATAAGTCTATTGCACCAGTGAGGGAGACCTGTAAATCTGTCTGTTTCTAAAAGTTGGTTTGGCTTCTCAGCCTAGGTAGACTGTGGTCCCATGCATTAGAGAAAGTACAGTGTCAGATTAAAAACTGGCATTCTGAAGAGCACATCCAAAGTCAATAAAAGGACTGTAATTTTTAAAGGTAAAAATGTAATATTAGTAGTGGTTGGCTCCTCAGTTTCTGGGATGTTATGGAAACCATAAAATGGGTTAAGCTGATATAAAAAATCTGCTCTAAGGCTGTCTAAGAACTGACTGGGAAAACTTGCTGCCAAAACTCAGTGAGGCTTCATAGCAGGTTCATATCTATGCTTTTGGGAAAAAGAAGGTAAATGTCTTAAAACAAAAAAAAACCCAAAGCCACAACCAAACAAAAAACCAACTGCAAACAGCCCCCTTCCCACCCCCTACCATACCCTCCCCCCCACAACCTCCCTTCCCCGCCACACATAGCCGGCTCCTCAGTAGGTATAAAATTATATAGTACTTTTGAGTTCAGTGATGCTTTGGAAATTTATGAAAGTTCAGAACCTGGTTCAATAAATTGCAGTCTCTAGAATGGGCTCTGTGTTGTTATCTCCATTTTCTTTACTTTCCTGGTAGTTCAGATATATCTTTGTAAGTTAATGAAGACCAGTTTCATTGTGAGCTTCCTCTTTCAGAAAGATTGTTTTGCATGTGTTTTAGAAAAAAAGGTGTAAAAATTTTACATGTGTACAGTATATCTAATTCTTAATGAAATGATAGGGAAGATCGTATTGGAGTTCATAATGAACAATGGGTCTAAAAAGATTTTAGCATTCCCTTGTTTTGGGATTCATTGCACCTTTAACCTAAAATATGTAAATGCTATGAAATTAGTAATGGGAGATTTTGAAGTAAAAAAATTAACCACGTCTAGCTGAACCACAAAATATCTGCAGTGTTGGAAAGCTGGCATTATCAAAAGAAAAACAGGGCTTTTTGTAAAGTCATTTTGATCACATCAGTCATGTTGCAGCAAGGAATGCAAATATTCATATAGTACAGATTGAGACTGCTCTGAAATGTTCTGACAATCTGTTATGTTTTGAGTGATGTTTCAACTCTATCACTTGAGGTTTTTTGTTTTGGGTTTTGGTTTTTGTGGGTTTTTTTTGTGGTGTGTTTTTTTTTGTTGTTGTTTTTTTTTTTTTATGGCTATAAAAAACCACTACTCATCGCTGTCACATGCTGTACAGGATAAAAAGCCTTTCAGTTTTCTTAACAAGAATCAGACGGCCAGGGTGCTGCTGGAACACAGAGAATATGCCACTGTCTGTTCAAAGTACAGCTTAATGAGCCAGACTAAACACACTGGACAATAGAACTGTGGGGGGAAAGGGCTTCTTGTGGATCTATGGATCAGCTGCAGCTTTAACATCTAACTAGTTTCATTTTTCATCTTTACAAGTTCCATTTCCTTGTTTTGTTAGTATAAACTGCATTTCTATGACTGGACTTTCCTGCTTAGGTGATGGCATTGTGTGCTTTGAAAAAGGATATCGTGGATTATGCTAGAAATAATTTCTGTGTTTCTCTTTTCTCTCATAGTCACGACCTATTCCCTCACACCTTACTTCAGCAGTTGCAGAGAGTATCCTGGCTTCCGCCTGTGAGAGTGAAAGCAGAAATGCTGCAAAAAGGATGCGGTTGGATAGACAGCAGGTACTGTGTTGTTTGGGGGTCTACCACATCTGTATTTATAAATGCACTGGACTCATTTGCATAGGATGCCATGCAGAAGGGTGGTGCAATCCCTTATATGCTTCTTGCTAGCAAGAATGATTAAAATACAAAAGCTGCAATTCCTTCTTTAAATGAATACACAGGCATGCCTTTGTCTATATTTACATAAGCCGTATGAGGGTGTCTAGTATATTTATAATGTCCAACTGGATATAGCTATATATTTGCTTTTTTATGGTTGTAGATTTCGAGAGTGTAGTGTGTAATCAGCATACTAGAATTAAAAGGAACAGAACATGCACTGTATACATATATATATAATTCACATAAATAACAGAAATGGTGCATGTGTCCATGACTCAGTGTATTTATCTGTGCGCATACTCTCTTTCAAACTGTGTATGCATTTGTAAATGTAAGGTGAAACAGTGTAAGTTTCTGAAAATACCTATTTGCCTGAAACAGAAAAGTTATTGATATAAAGCAAAATGCTGTCAATTAACTTATTAGTGACTTTTTAAAGCCCATTTCAATATTTATTTTATTTTTTCTTATATGATTATTCACCTCTTATAGTCCATATTAGGATTTAGAATAGAATTGCATGCTTTCTATTTTTACTTTTTTTTTTTTTTTTAATTTAACTGGTAGCTCCTTCCAGGCTTTGATTATTTAGTTGCTGCACAGATACAGTGAATGCCTAACATTCTTGTCGCAAAGACTATTAAGCTTCATTTCTCTTCATGATTATCACAAAGTCAAATCTTAGTAATATCTTAATTGCTCCAAAATATGATTTCTGTCATGGTAGGTGACCTTTTTGGTTTTTTTATGGAAAATAACAGTTTTTAAAAGAACTTTTTCATTTTATACATAGCTCCTTGAGTTCTTTCAGGATGTGCTCTAACTGAATAAGGGACTCGCACTGCTGTCTGTGGAACATTGATAGTTTAGGATGTAAGAATGGATATTGCTATTTCTTTTTGCTGTTATATTTTTTGTTAGTATTTTCATTCTTCCAATATGTTTGCCTTAAGATTTACAAATCATATGAGATGTCAAAGAGCCATAATGTTCATTATGGCTTAGTTTAGAAGTAGTGCTCATTAAGATTCTGCAGGTTTTCTATTCTCTTATTCTCTGATTTTTCAATGTAAAAAAAAAAGGCAAACCTAACAAACAAACCAAGCTACAAAGTCGATGTGCTTTCCCCAAGGAGAACTGGAAAACATTTGTGCAAACATCAGTTACTTTCATTGCACAGAATTGTGGGTCAGTTCCTTGGTCCAGCCAGTGTGAGGCAGAGTTTTCAAGTGGTTTAAATGAGAATCCCATGATACTCTCCAGGGAGCCAGAGAACTGCTGAAACAAAGACCATATTAAAACTGTAGACAGAACTCAAAAGCATATTAATAGGATTTATTTTTTTTTTTTTACTTCTAATTGTGGTATTACTATCACAGAAGGGTTTTGTAACTAGATGACCTTAAGGTCCTTTTCGGCCCTAACTATTCTGATTCTCTGATCATTGAATGGCAAGGTATTCCTTTACTTTTTGTTACAGAATTAAAAATGTTGGGCAGAATGGCTCTCAACTGATCACCTTAATTGCAATTATAATGTTAAAGTAGCAAAGCTGCTACAAAGGACAGGTATTGGGTTCTACTTCCTTCATCTCTGCCTTCTTTTTGGCTGTGAGTTCTGGGAACACTGTGGAGACAGTTGCAAATAGCACCAGCCATTTGACTCAGCAAGCATTAAATTAACTGGGTTGATGTAGCTTTGGCACTTACAAAACTATTTGTGAATTCAGGATAGATTTGCTGAATTGTTTTGCCCAGCAAAAAAAATATGTGGAAGTGTGTTAGGTAGCTTCATAAAACTCATAATGAGAAACTTACCCTGCAGGGTAGAATAGCTAAGACATTAAAGTAGTAAACCTTGGTTCTAGCCTCAGTTCCATTGAAATGTAATTATTTATTCTGAGTATGTGACTTTAACAAAGTAAATTGAGAGCAAAACATTCCAGAATATTTCTGAGTGGAATATTTAACACACACTGCTCTGCTTGGTTCTTATGCTGAGATGGAAAGTGGACCTGTATCTTCACATCCAGGGAGAGTACCTACTAGGTAAAAGAGTTCCATCCTTCTCCTCTGCCTATTTTTTATCTTTTAGTTATTTTCAAATTTCTGTCACTTTTCTTACATATATCCAAAATAAAATAGTTTAATTCAATTTTTTTTTCCTGAACAGAATAGAGTTGAAAAAATTCAGTTCAGCATGTTGTTTTTTACTGTTCCATAGCTCTAAAAAAACTTCAATGCCTTGTTTTCTTGTTATCATATCCCTACTTCTTCTTAAATGTGAATTTCTAAAATTGGGCATTAGACCAATGGGTGGACTCAGGCTTTGAGCACCCTTCAAATTTCAGTGAAAATGTGGGAGAAGGAAAGGGGAAATAAGATTTGAATAATGAAAATAACCATTTCATAAATTATATCAAGAGGTCTAATGGAGGACAAGCATTAGACAGTCCTGGAAAGTAGATTTTTAAGAGGATCTGGTAATAGCACTCATTCACCACTTCCCCTCAGAGCTGAATGGAACTGTTGTATTTAAGCTGCTTTATTCTTGCAAAAAGCATAGTGAAGGTCTGCCTTCTTCTCCAGAGGGGTGATCTGCGTTAAAGTGAGATGTAATTTGCATCCTCACTACAAACTTTTTCAGAATATTACCCATAAAATGTGAATACATAAAGATCACAATGAACATTATGCCCAATGCTGAAGTTAAGATGAAACTTCAGCAGTTTCCTCAACTCCTTTTCTTGTCTTGTTTATGCTCTTTCCTCTTCTTCTCAATTTCTCTTCTTCTACCTGACACAACACTGTTCCTGAGCAGGAAGTTCTAAGAATGTTGCATGTACATCTGTACTTCAGTAAAAGAATATGAAATAGTACAGCAAATATGTTTCTACCTATGGTGTTAACTTTACCAGTGACTTGATGAAAAATCATCTCAAGTATTGCTCAGCAAAAAGAACCAGTTTAAAAGTCAAACCTATGGAAACTTCTAAGAGCTCATTTTTAATTTGAATAGATAGAGTATTGGCCATGGAAATATAGACTCATAGAATACTTTGGGTTGGAAGGGACCTTCAAAGGTCTAGTCCAACCCCCTCATAAATATTAGCTATTAGCTGTTTTTTTCACAAATAATAAGTTTGAAGGATTGGCTTTATATGCCTATAATCGTGTGCACAGATTGGTATCTCTTCAGAAGAAAGCTCTTCAAAATGTATCTGTGTCTGTGCACACACAAATACTGCATTTTCTGAACAACTTTCTAGAATTCTTTCTGATAGCTGCAGTGCTTAGTATAGCACTGATTTAGGGATATTGTTAAGTCTGATAAAGTCTGAAGCAAGAAGAATCCATCCTTCTACCTATATGCTTTAAATTCCACTCATGATTTTTGTATTTCCTAACTCAAGGCTGAAAAAAATCCAATTTTAAAAATAAGTTAATGAAAACTGGTTTCGCTGGCATCAATTACTTACTTTCAATGTTTTTTTTCATGGCAATACTTTGTTTCATAATGGGAAAATCAATGTGATCTTGTCTGTCAGGAAGATAGTAACTTCCCATAGGTTTTGAACCTGTAATAACGAAAGCTTTGTCAGTTTCTGAGACTTCTCTGTAAGGAATATAAATGTGTTTACTAGGTCATGGTAGCTTGGACTATAATGCTTTGGCTGTCTGACTGTGTTAGATGTTACTCAAATGCTCTCTTTAGCTTCAGTGCATTTTCATTATCTTGAGATCAAACTTGGTTCGTTGGCCAGAAGCTTAAGTGCCAAGTAGTTTTGTATTTGATAGATATTACCCAACTGAAGAGTTCTGTCGCTTCCAATTTTTAATTCTGCCATGTAGTAAAAATAATTTATTCCCTTGCACAAATTTTATAGATTCACATGTATCGACATTGTATATGTTCACTGATGCTACTGCCAAATGGTGAAATGCTTATGACACTAGGCTGGATTTGATTGATCTTTCCCAGTCCAGATGAGGCAGTGGGTACAGAGGCAAGGCAGAGCTTTTGTGTTGCACTCCAAGTCATCTCTGATGAATCTGGATACTGAAAAAGGGCAGCTCCAGTCTTGAATTTTGAGGATTTTTTTCATCACAGTTGACAAGAAATGTAAAAACTGCAATTGGATTGACTTTCTGTGACTTGCTTCAGTCAGAGAGAGAAGAGGCATTACCTGAACCCTTAAGATTTCATGTGCTTCTGAGTGATATCTTGGGATGATTTCCTAGGTTAATCCTTCAAGATCCTTATTACATCTCTAGCAATAGTCAGTGTGAGACAGTTGCACAGGAGGGTCTGAACTGCTGTCAACAAAGGTGTCATGAAACAAATTAGGTAGAGCTAAAATACAGCCCTTTTTACATGTATTCATTATATATGGTGAGCAAGATTAAGGTTCCCCTCCCCCAGCAACTTTAAAGGCTTTTTCACCAACTTGGCAAGCCTGTGACCAATGGCCTATGCTGACTTACTTTAATTCTTTGCATGAGATCATATTTGGAGATGGCTGCAAGACAACTTTGCAGTTGCAAGAATATTACTTAATTTTTCTCTCTGCTTCAGTGATTTCACTCTCTACTAGGCACCTCAGAAAAGTTCCCTCAATATAAGCATTAAATGTCTCTTAATCATAAGGTTAAAAGATGTGATTAGGATAAATAAGATTAGGATAAATGTTCTGGTTATATTTCTGAGTCTTGTGGAAGCTATTAGTGTCTTTAATTATGAAACCTAAACTCAATTTAAAAACCCTTTAATTATTTGAGCTTTTCAAGTTGAGAAGAGCAAGTCTATGCACTGTGCAGACTTTCAGGCACTATGATGTTATGAAGCAGTTTTTTATGATAAACACTTGCTGCATTTTTTAAGAAACATGTCATCAAGATGACAGCTATAATTTTTTCCATGCTGTGATTTGTAAGCAGGCAAATTAAATATCAATAATCGTCATGGTGGAGTGAAGGAAAATATCTAACCCCCAAGGAAGAGAAAGTTTAGTGGCCTCAGGTTTACATTGAAACATACATGAATATAAATTTGCAAATAAGTACTTTAAGCACATTCTTCACCCCCATTCTAGTTTGGGGGATAAAAGGAGGGCAAATCTAAAGTTTGTCGTGCTTTAGTAGCGTGTGAATAGGATGTTAAGAATATTGCAACATTTAGGAATTTTAATCCTGTTGCTTTTAGCTGTTAGAGGAGTAGGAATAGGTGGCTATTAGGTTTCTGACAAAACAATTATGGCCTAGATACACATGCTGGGAGCTGACCTGACATTTGCCTCTGGATAGTTGTCATAGCAGCAACCTGAATAGAGCAGCTTGATGCAAGTGCCGATTGCAGATTGGATACAGGTTCTGTGCTAATGTAGTATATCTGAATATTAATAAAAGTGCACATGTACTGCCACTTGGACATCACCACTACTGTGTTTTCTTCCTTTTGTATCTAATTCCTAAATATTCATTTTAAAAGAAATGAAGTTTTGTAAGAAGCTGTGAATGATCCATACAATTCCTAGTGCCATTTCTCTGCATTTCAAGGGGCTGACCTAAAGAAAGACTCTCAAATGCAGTTTTATAAGAAAAAAAATAATGTCTGGCTGTTGCAGATCAGGAGCAGTTTGTATCTTGATTAAGAAAGAAGGAAATTGCTAGTGGACAAATTACAGGTAATTATAAAACTGTTTTGGAAGAAACTAAAAATCTGAATTACAGTGAGGGCGTAGATCTCCATTGCAGGATCACTGTCTCTGGCTTTCAGCAATGAGGGGGAAGAGACCTTTAAACTGTCATATTTTGAGGACAGAAAGTTTGTGTTTCAGTTGTGCCACAAATGCACAGCTTTTAGATCCTGACACTGAGCAGTTATTTCCTGTATTACCCTTCAGGTAGCAGGAAAGAAGGGTATATATTTGTGTCCCCCTATGTAAGTTGTTCTCTTTCCTAATCAATGCATACTGCAGCTCACAGGAGCTCTTTTTATTTATATAGGCGGTTGGTTTGTTTGTTTAATCAAGGGCAGATTTGGACAATACTGGTTGCAGCAAGGGGAGTTATGCAAAAATATCTGCCAGTGAGTGCTGGAGAATGCCCTGCTGAGGCAGTGCTTCTGTGGCAGAAAGCTGCAAATTCAGAGGCAGCATGAAGAAGCGGTTTTGTTTCAGGGAGATGGAGACCTTGCCACAGCTATTCAGTATGCAGGAAGAGCACATCAACTGTACATCCTTGTTAGAGGTGAAGGAGAAAGCATCAGAAGTTCCCTTCCTCTTGGATTTCACAGACCCTAATTTGCTTTAGAGGATGGGAAAGAAAAGGCCCTTCGTCCATGCTGACCATAAGTGGCAGCAGTGCAGAGGGATGGGGCCGTGTCCTCTCTGCTGTATATTTACTGAAGACCTGAAAAATTCCAGCTCAAAGTGGTGCTCACTTCAAAATGGGAGGCTTGCAGTCTTAGATAATAGAAAAAAGCGAATAGAATCAAATAGTTCACTTAAATTAAGCAAACAGAAACTGGAATCCCCAAACTCACAAGAGGCAAAAGTCGCTTTAACTTGCAAAAAGTTCAATGGTTCTTATACTTCAGAAGCTTTATTAATAATAGCTTTTTATATTCAGACATCTCTTTGTGATTTGGTATTTAATAGAGATCACAGCGATTTCTGTAGTTCAGTATTTTATACTTTTTTATCGGTGCTCAAAAAGATCACCAAGACTATAACATCCTTGGATACCCACATGCTAGTCTGCATTTTAGACCTTGTTCACTTCCATCATTTCCCTACCTAATGATTATTTTACTTCTGAGTAGGTCTTTGGTTTGCTTTTGTGGTTCCAAATGACATGCTTTAACCACCGAGGCACAAAATGTTACGCAGGCATCGTTTAGCTGCATATGGATTATTGCCAAGAGGTCAAATTATGTGCAAGTATTGGGAAACTTAGCTTCCTACCCAGAATTCACTGGCCATATTGTCAAGGGAAAGAAAATAAGTGGTATGCATTGTAGTTTTAAATCCTGCTGCCTTTCAAGTCGGTGGCAAAATTCCTGATTTCAGCAGTGCGGGATAGGGTTCTGTCATTAACAGATGCAGCTGGAAGGGACTGCTGAGTATCACAGGGCAACCCCCCTCCCTTCATGCTCGAGCCCAACGTGCATTAAATTTGCCACATACATTGGAAAGGAATAATATGCAAAGCATGCAATTGCAAATAATTTCATGCCTTGGATTTACAGTGAGGCCCTAAGGTGAGCAGCTGATTTTTCACCTCAACACAGAGACCATTAAATTAGAAAATGCTTTATTTTTCCAGGCTCTTTGTGCTGAGCGTATATGGTTGACTTTCAAGCTGCTGATTTCAGAGAACACTTTCAACACCCCGAGCTGCCATAAGATCTTGAATGTGAAGTAAAATTGATGCCACTGTAAGTTTTCTGTTCTGGAGTTTGGTAAAGGTGAAAGCTCAGAAGTGGAGGATTGGGTTGTTCCTAGGACAGAAACTTTTAAACAACCTTATCCCCATTCCTACCATATGCAGAATGGAAATTAACAGGGACTGGAACAGCCTTCTTCCTTCTGTCTTTAATACTCAGCTCCTGGCAAGGAGGCTGAAGAGGAAAGGCTGGTGGAAACATAGGTATGAAAGTTCTCTCCTCAAGCCCAAAGATGGAGGTATTGGAGTCAGGGCTTTTGTTCTACCTGCTTCTGTGCTGAAAGCCAGGAATAGAGAGCTTTCTATTTATCCCTCCCTTTCATACGACAAGAAGATATTAAATGTGAAGCGTTTTCTTTCCTGTCAGATGTTTCTAGCATAGAGACAAGTATGTTAAAAGCATGATTTTGTCTTTCATTTCCTGTGTTTAGCTAACAGCTTCATTGCACACGCCCTCCTCCCTACAGCACAGGCAGGGAAAAATATTTCTGGTGAGTAAATCCTTGTTATCACTCAGAGTTTGGGCCAGTTTAATGAAATCAATGCAAACCCAGAGTGTGTAAAAATGCTTTGTTTTCAAGAGTGGCCTGTTTTGGTTAATAAATTGGTAGATTCAGAAGACTTTAAGCAATCATAAATTACTCGTAAATTCAAAGTATCAATTGCACAATGAGTTCAGATATATCCCTCAGAACAGTGCAGTTCTTCATGCAGGAAAATATGTGTATGCGCAGACTGCTCATGTTTGGTAGCAGGAACATGTTTGTGATTCAACAACTGGCTTGATGTCCCTAAACTAAATTTAGAAACATATTTTTCTAAGAAAAAAATAAAAAGTATAATAAGCTGTGGGAGTGCATTGCCTGGGAGCAGCACCAGCTGCTAAAGAGGGTGGGCACAGGGCAAAGCAGCCAAGCAGGCTATGGCCAGCAGCCCAGGCATCATGCCAGAAGAATCCTCCCCTGAAATAAGAGTATTTGGGGAACAGATTTGTACTGCAATGCACAGATTTCATGCTTATTACTCATGGTATTTCATATTAAGCTTCAGTTTTACTGTCTCCATTAATGAAACAAATCAGAAAGTGCATCCTCCAAAGGCCAGTCAAAGTTCATTTCTTTGTTTCCTCCAGCAACTAATGCTGCTCTGTTTTGATGACTGTGGAATCAAAAAGGCCATACCCCAGAAGCATCACTTCTTGTCTACTGAATCTTTTAAAATACATAACCTCATAGTGCTGAAGTTAAAGGATGTGCACCAAGTTCTGTCCAAAATTTACTGCAAGTCGTCTTCAGCAGCAGAACATTTTCTTTCTACTAAGTGCTTTGATACAGAGTGAGGAGGTCAGTTGATTTTTTTAGAAAATACTTTTTATTTTTGAAAGACTTTTTTTTTAACTAAAACAGTCAAGTTCTACCTGAAGCAGTTTCAAAGCCAGACAACCTCCACTGAATTCACAGAAAGAATGTTTGTGTTCACAAGCAAGCAGTGCAAGTTTTAATGCGGATTTGAAATAAAATCGTTAGCAATCAAATGTATCAAATACAGGGTAAAATATCTTTAAAACATCAAACCTACTCTTGAAAACAAGACCCAGTCATTAAGGGCATGCAAAAAATAATTTCTCAGTCTCTAACAGACAAGAAAACTGGTTTTAGAAGACAGCTATCTGTAACTCCCACTAGAATTTACCTGTGGAAGAGATACCATACTGTAAATATAGCAATATGCTAGAATCTCCAGTGAGCTTTGCTTTTTTTTTCCTTTCTGAAGCAGAACATGCAGACATTTTTAATTTGTTGAAACTGAAGAAGCTAATTCAGCATTGACCTCAAATGCTTTGTGTCTTGGCTGTCATCTTCTGTTTCTAGATGAAGAAGAATTGCATTTACAATCTAATAGAAAGTGCTTTGGTTCATCCCCCCTGCCACACACTCCAATATATGTAATATTAAAAAAAAGTGGGGCAGAAGAGAAATAGGAAAAAGCACTCCAACAGTCCAAATCATAGTTCTGCAATAAAGCCTTTTTCAGTAGTTGCATCTGCATACCCCAGAGCTAGCAGGTGTATGGAAAGCTGTTTTGTGTCACAAAAATATGCTGTCAGTGGTGGGAGTGATACCAGTTGTAATGCAGTAGACTGAGAGACCTATAGTGGGAGGTTTAATTATGTTGACCGTGATGATATTGTAGTAATAAATCTGCAAAGCTGGCACAAGCATTGCTCCAGTACTCCCACACACTTTCCCCTGCATGCTCCCTAAACATTTGATTCACGAGTTTAAACATTTTCTCTGTTGGGCTCTGGTGCCACAGTCCTTTTGCACTGAATGGAGAGATGCTGATCTATCCCAGCTGAAAGCGTTGCCCATCACAGTCACTAAAAATGGCATGTTGGCAAGGGGGGAGGGAGACATCTCTTCCTATAGGAGTGCCTCGCTGAAATAATTTCTTGAGGACAGTGCATGTAAGTATGAAAAATGCAGAGAAGAATACTTGATTGTGATCATAAAAGTGAAGCTGCCTGAGGCATAGCAAGACTTGTTCTGAATGTGAGAAATACACCGCAAAGGAGGAATTTCTCTCATTTTGCATCCTTCTGGTTCAGCAGTAAGTACTGCTACGCCTTTGTCATCATGCATCATTTTTCAGTAATATATTGATCCATACAGCACCATTACCTGCAGGCAAGACTGCTCTTGGAATGGGAAAAGATGGCATTGTTTACTTTTTGTTTATGTTGTTTCTGTTTGGAAGAAAGGTCAGATATTCAGACTCCTCCATTTTTACTACCTGTCAATGAAGAAGCGGCAAAAATTACAAGTAGCCATAAGGTGCTGGCCTCTGCAAAGAAATTGGCTTTGAAAGGACTTGAGGGGAAATGCAGCAACATAAGAGTAAACATGACATAACCTATGCTTCATTTCCACTGAACTTTTACCTTTATTTTCTTCAGTTTTTCAGGTAATCTGATTTCAGTAGGGTCACCCTAGGCCCTGGAATTCATTATGCAGTGCTTCACTTTGGGATCAAGCATGTACCAAATGAAGTCTCCCATGGTCCTGTGCCTCGAGCTGTATTAGGCTGAGAGATCTATGGAGATGACATAGGGAAGAAAAGGATCCTTTAATGTAGTCTCTGGTCCTGTCCTCTGTGGCAGGCTGAAGGAGTTGGTAATGCCAGATGGGAAACTGGCTTTCCTTTGAAGGAAAATGTAGGCTGAGAATGGGTGGGGAGGTACAAATAAAGGAGGTGGGCATTCTCAAGTAGTTTCATTTAGGTGGGCATTTCAGTAGTCATATTGAAACAAGGCCTAAGTCAGTAACTTATTATAAGGCCCAAGGCAAGGGCGAAGCTGTGCTATTCTTTAGGTCAGAGTGAAAAACTGCCTTTGTTTTCTGCCTCTCCTGTGAGGAAGAAATTCTGTATAAGATTTTGGCCCTAACAAATCTTTCTGCTGTTACATTGTGGAGGAGCGAAAGTTTTCCTCTGATGTTCTTCTGCAAAGTGAAAATGGTGGCCCCAAAGACTCTTCTGCTCTTTGCCTGGCGCCCTTGCCCCTTTATCTGAATTTGTACCGCTTTCTCCATGGGAAATGTCACATGCATTTTGTGAAATACGCCGTGAACACATAGGAGTTTTGCCAAAACTCAAAGGCATTGGCACAATTCATGTACTCAAGCCAGGTCCAGTTCTGCCTCTTAAATGCCCGTAGCTGTTTGTAATCCATTCTCGCCATCGCTGGACACATTCTTGAAAGCAGCACTGAAGAAGTCATTGCTGTGCATACCCTGCAGTGGACTATGCAGTCCTGCACTATGCGCCTGTCTTGTATGTTGAGACAACTTGCAATTAATATTGATCAAGCTGTTAGCTAACTAAATTTTTTCATACATTAAGATTCTCTAAAAAAATAAAGAGCATGGTTATGTCCAATATAACTTAATAAATAGCTTATGAAAGGTTATAACTGTAACCTAAGATGTGAACAGCAGGGGCTATAAAGCTTGCTTGCAGGACTCTTTCTGTCATTAGACCACCTCAAATGCGATTGCTAGCTTGAGTTGCACTTTTCAACATTCCTTTGCCCCTGATGGAAAAAAGCACGCCAAGGAAAGCACACTCAAAAATCAACTATCTAAAACTTCACTAAAGGACACTAAGTTTATCTCAAGCACCACAGAAAAAGATAAATGCTGTCCTTTTCCATTTGGATAGAGCAAGACATGGTCCTTTAGAAGAACCCGATTTCTCTTTCCCCAGTGACTTTGCATCAGTTATCTAAATATAGAAATAGCTCATCCATGTGTCCGTGCTCAGCCAGCAGCACTGGTGACCTCTGAAAGCTCATGTTGCTCTTCTGTATCACAGTGGATAATCAACTGGTTAAAGCTGACAGGCTGTGAAAAATGATCCCTCTGCTTTGCTATTGCTCCAACAGAAGTGATTTTCTGACAACTCCTTGCAACAGCCATATGAGTACCTCTTCTAAAAAAGTTTTCTGTTCTGCAGGTGAGGTGGCAGTGGTGAAAATCTCAAACACTGGAATGTGAAAACACTAACCTTTTACTTAAGTTTAGCATACCCATTCCAGTCTTTAAATAACATGTCATTCTATCAGAAATGCAGAAGGCTGATATTCATTTTTATCTCTACTACACAATAGCACATTTTATTTTGATCTTCTTTTTCTCTGTCAATCTTATGCTTTCATTTCTTGTTGAACACTGGCTTGTGTCAATTTTGATGCCTGGTGACAGCAACTGAGCTGGCAGCTTGTTTCAGTGTTAGTAACCTGAAAGGAAAAGGAACTTACTGCCCTCCTAAGCTGAAGCATGATGCTTTCTTTTCTTGGCTCTCTACCCTACGTCAGGAGGACAGTTTAAAGGTCCTCAAACTTTTGGCAGCTAACTTAATATTTTGATGGACACTCTTCAAATTCCTACATCACCATTGGCATTACAGTGAGCTTAGATGCCGAACTGAACACTGTATCAGTACTATATCAGTATTTCCTCACCATCTAATACAATCATTGTCTAAAACATGAAAGCCAATTTGATACTGAAGTTCACATCAAAATCATCATTAATACCTAGACTTCTGGCAGTAACATGTTCAATACTGTTGAATCTGCATGGTTGGAGCACTTTTTCATATAATGTTACATCTGCGCCAGAAAATTATACACTGAGACTGATGTGGTCTCCATGCAATGATGAGACAATAGATGGAAGCAAGGAGAGTGGGACACAGGGTATGCACTACTGGGTCACGGGCAAGGGAAAGGCAGCAATTTCTTAATGTTTAAGAAGACACCTTCCAGTCCCTGCAATGGGAACCAAGAATCCCATGGCTCATCTTCCTTTTAAAGTCCTGCTCTGTGGAGATGATGATGATCACTTCCAGCGGCTGCTTCTCTGTGAAGACCCAGAAAACTCTAAGCTGATGCTCATGTCTCTCCGTGTAATGATGAGATGATAGACTCACAGCTAAAGCATGAATGTTCAGCTTAGCTGGAATACCAAACTCCAACTGAGCTATAAATTGAATATTATGTCACACATGTACAGGCCTTCTCATTTTTTTCATACTTGATTTAAGTAGAAAAAGTGAAGAAAATAATGCAGAGAGAATGATATAGAAAAAAGTGTTCTAGATCTGATAATGGACGGTGGAAAGCTGAAAGCTGCACAGTCCCCCAGCTATTCCTTTCAAGAGCAAAAATAGTGTGCATGCCTGAGGACAGCAGTTATGGCCTTCTTGATTTCATTACTAAGTTCACCCCTAAATTATCAAAACACTTCCCAATGTGAAGAATATCTGGCATCAGTTCTGTGTTACTATTTGAACTTGACTTCGTCTTTTATTTTAACCAGCTTGTACAAATTTACTCTTAGCACCTCTGGGAAAAACCTCAGGGATCTTTTCTCCTGTTTGCACATACACTTCATCCATAATTCTAGAGCCTAATCCTCTGACGAAGACCTGAAATGCTGTTTATGAAGGACAACTTAACTTGAAGGGGGAGAAATCTGTCTAGAGGTGCAATTATTTTTTAAATCTCTCTGGCCTGATGATTTTGGACCACAGGTTATGGCACTGTCGATGGATACATTATTTTAAAGAATGTTGTGACTAGCCTGAGAGACATGGAGAAATACCCCAGTGTAGATACAGGTATATATAAATACAGATATATAGATACCTGTCTTGGAAAGTTATCAGAGAATAACTTTGCTCCTCAGATAAAATATGTCTGTGGTATGTTTTAAAGGTTTTTCTAAACAGACTATAAAGAGTCTAGCAATTCAATTTTCAGGTTTCAGCTATGGGCACAGAAGTTCTTTTGGTCTAGGAAAAGGTTTTACCTTTTTCTTCAAACCTTACCTTAGATCCCATGCTTAGATCACAGCTGCAGGAGCACTACCTATTAAAAGATGTTGTCCTTTTATAGGACTATAAATATTCAGTTCTTTAAATATGAAGGCCAGCCAATGCAAAGGACTACTGTGAACCTTCATTTGGATTTCAGTCAGTGAATTATGTAGGTCTATTTAATTTTCTTCAAGTCCTCCTAATCTTGAAGAGAATCTTATTTAGTGAGTAGTAATCCCAACAGAAACCTTAGCAACTGGACAGGGGAGAAAGAATGTGCAACAGAAATCAAAACTGAAGTGAAAACTCACATCCGTCATTTGCAGAAATTCTGTTTCCACCACTGCTAAGCATACTGAGCCAACAGCCTCACTGCAATGTTAAGGGAAAATTTTGCCTACTGTGATGTGCTAAAATAACGTTTAGCTGTCTAGGCTTCCAGGATATTGGTCATAAAATTAAAAGCTGGGTCAAACACTAGAGAATAAATTTAATGTGATTAAAGCTAATAAAAGATCCAGTGTTCTGTCAAAGCAACGTATGTCATCCAAGCAGTTGGTAGTATCATCACTTATTAATATTACCTGGCACTTCCCATTATAATAGTAGGTATGCAATTTGGTGATAACTTCATGGCCTTCAGCCCCTAGGGATTACAGTTACTGTTCTGTATGCCTTCCATCTGCTCAACTCTTTCAGAGAAAACAGCGGCCCTTTTTCAAGAATAAGAAAAATTTTATCCTATAAAGGTAGTTAGATCCTTAACTGTATTTAGCATTCCTTAAAAAAAACCCCAAACTACAGATGTTACTAGTGAAAATAATGTGGGTTGAAAACAGGAACTATCCTGGCTAATTGTGAAACTTGGGTTTACTCCCTGTGGGATGGGGTTGTGGGGATTAGAAGACTGACAGGAGTATGAGGACAGAGAGATAGTTTCAGATGGGACCATCAGTGGATGTGACACTGATGAAATACAGACTAGGAACAAAAGGGCTTGAGTTGCTGAAGCTGCTTAAGCGTCCATGTTTCTAAAGGAGAGATTAGGATTTGCTAGGCAAGAAGTCTTAAACTGAAACTGGAGAAGCACGGAGGATGGACGAGATGAGGAGTAAGGGATTTTGAAGAGACAGTATAAAGTAAGTTTTAAGAGGCAGAGCACAAGGTATATGTGATCAGGTCATGGGCAGGGAAACGACAGTGATTTCCAGGTGTCTAGGAAGGGGCCACCTTCTGGGCACTGCAGTGGGAGCCAGGAATCCTGTGGCTCATCCTCCTTTAAACACCTTTCTCCATGCGGACAATTATAGTTACTTACCCTGGCAGCTGCTTCTCTGTGCAAGAGCTGAGATGGGCAGAGAGCTCCTAGCCCCACAGCTCCCCTGCAGGTTCAGCAGGGTGCCCCATGATGGAACTTATGAGTTTCTTCCCATTGTTTAAAAAAATCAGCACAAAGAGAAGCTAGTTATGTTGTTGTGGTTGCAAAGCTTGAGTGCTTTACATATTAGGTAATGCTACCTTAAGGTTGTCCTTGTTGCCAGAATCTCAGCATCTGAAAAGCAGTGATAGAAGTCCTATCTAATAGAGTACTGTGAGGATTAACTGGGTGCTCTTTGAAAAGTGCTACATGGTTTTATCGTGCGTTTCTATTTATTTAACTTCTGATTCAAAAATCATAGAAATAAATTGGTGTGGTCCAAATAAGAAAAATATGGGAAACATTATCTTCTTCTAAAGCTGTACTCCCAGCTATTGAGGAAATAAAAAAGAAAAGAAAAAAAAGCACATGAAAGAATGTTTTGTTTTTTCATGGGAATGAATTTTGGTTTTCCTATGTTGAAAAAATGGAACACTGCATGCAAATATTAGATCCCTGGCTTGCCTATTTGTTTGAAGACTAATCTGCATTTAGTTTTCCTAACTTCAAAGTGGTATTCTAAGAGAAGTGTTTATTGACAAGAACAACAGGCAATCCACACTTTTTGGTTTCACATATTAAAAAAGTAAGTATAGAGAAAGATGAGACAAAAATGTGCCTTTTTGTCTCTTTTCTAATTGAATGGGGAAAAATCACCATGATATAGGGGCAGTTAAAAGCCATCATTCTCAAAGCTAATTTGTCAATCTGGTAGACATTGCATTTTAAGAAAGCAGCAGGTAAATGGATGTCTGCATCTTTGCCATTTTTAAATCATTACCATTTATATTCTTGTTGCAGAAGTTTTGTTAGCTTTATAGTTGGCTAGCATTGTCCGTGTGAGTCGGTCTGCATACGCACTCCCTTTTAGGTTTTACATTTACACATTGGCAATGCCTATTGCAAACAGTGGAGCCAAGGCAATAGCATTGCTCTCTCTTAATGGGAAAATTTCTGACACTTCTGTAATATATGGGATCAAAATTCAATGTAGGCCAAATTTGCCAGTTTTTTTTTTATTTTAACCAGCTGTTAGTTTTTTATATTCTTTTTGGTGGTGATGAAGGAGATGTGGAACAGAAAGAAGCAATGGCATTATTAGAGCTGCTTCCATGAAAGACAGACTTTTTGAAAAGAAATGTGTATGCTGTGCCTCCTCTGGCATGAAGAACAGGAGGCTGGGACACTGCCAGGGACCCTTGGTCTTTGTACCACAATCATGACATTCTGCACTAGCATCTGTGGTGTTGTGGGTGGTATTTCCATTTAAACTATTTATTAGTTTCTCAGAATATCAGTCAGAGCAGAGCAGGGTTTCTTCAATGCAACAGGTTATGCAATAGATCATGAAATCTTCTTCTATTATGCACTGTCCTTAGAGGGTTGCAAAGAGGCTTCTGTCTGACTAAAAATAAAATCAAATAAATTGTAGCTATCTGCCTTTTCTAAGGAGAAAAATTGTGTTCTAGTACAGACATGAACATAAAATTGAGACATAGGTATCTCTGGTGTATACCAAATTGTGGGTCACAGTATCTACTTTATGCTTCCATTTTTCAAGTGAACAGATAATTTCGTATTTTAGCATGTTTTTGCACCTAAAAGGTATTTTTGCATTTCTGTTTGCATTTGCATTTTCCATCATTTTCCAGATGACATGCTCAAGACTTAAGTTACTTCTACAAAATAAATTCAGAAAGGAAATATTATTAGAAGAATGACTTATTTCCATTGCCATATACAAAATGAAGATGGTATAAGTCAGATTCTAAATGGACAAACATTTTATCCACATCTTGTTCATACTTCTTGTTAAAGGTAAATTATAAATAGTTATAAATGGTTAGTTACATCACAGGCTTTATAAATTTGTTATGAATTACAACAGTTTATGTTGCAGGCAGTAAGGTCAAACATATTAATAAATGGTTAGTTCTTATGGATTATGATGAAATTAAAATGTATTATTTTAAAATAACATATTAAATAAATTAGGAAGCCTTTCACGTGTAACCATAAATGGGGAAAACAAGAAGAATGACTAACACAGACATTAAAAAAAAATCTCAGTTCTGGAACAACACTTTCATTTCTACATTAGTTTAAAAACAAAGGCAGTTAGGATAAAAAAATAAAGAAGAGAATGAATCTGTGCAGAATAGATCTCAGGTATAGAAAAGTGAATGTGATACATTCTTTCTCCCCAGGAAAAAGAGAGCCTGGCTTCTTTATCTGTGATGTGGCTGCAAGGAAAAAGGACAGTTTTGCCTTTTGAAGTACAAAACATTTCTGAAAACTGCTTAAATCCCAGGGGAATGTATGAAATGTAACATCTAACCCCTCTGGACCAGGCTAATGGTTCATAATCCTACCAGTAAGGCTAACACCTAAGCCTGCTCAAAAAATACTCGCCAAAAATCCTGCCCTGCTTCTGCATTTAGTCAACCTGAAACAGTGAGCTAAGCACTTAAAGGAGGCCAGATTTCAGATCTGGAATGCATGATAACTTATCATTTAGGTACAGGTAATTGGTCTGCCCTTTAAAGTATATGTAATATTTAGAGGAAGCCATCTTTTGTATAGTGGCTGAGAGATTAGAGATCATACGCAGACCCAGGAGTCCTGAGCTCAGCATCCTCCTCAATCCCTGTCATCCCTCCAAGTAGCGCCTTTCCCACCAGGAAAGCACTATGCCTGGGCACCATCTCAAGCTCCAGCACATGGCGCATTATGGTGCACAGGGCTGCAGCTAGTTCAGTAGCAAGTTCCCCCTTTGTCAATGTAGCTCTACCCTCGGACTCCCAACATCAGAGCAGCTTGAGTTTTGCATTAGGGAGTAGCTAGAAGGGAGCAGGGCTGGAAGCCTCCCAGGACAGCCCTTCTCTGAAAGAGAACTGAGTCATACAACCCTGTCTGTTTGCTATCTCTGTAGCCCTATGGATTGTGCGTTTCTTTCCACAGAGTGGCACAGCTTCAGCTACAACTCCCACCATAGTTTTGCTTTGAGCCTGGTTGCTAAGAGATGGCAGCTCTGAGTTCAGATCCTCTCCTCACCACAGCTAGCAAAGACCTGGCATCCCAAATATTCTGCCTCTTCGCTGTGCATTGCAACAAGGAGCCAGAACTCAGGTCTCCTACTTTTTGGCCATTCACTCTGACACAAGAGCTGGTACACACCAAGGTGCACCAAGTGCCCTTGCTGTGCCCTTTGGACTGGCTCTGCTTGCCAGAAGCCCAGTGCATCAGCTCTGCAAGGAGCTCACTGCTAGCTCCTCAGTGCACTGACTCTGGAGGACATGTAAATTCAGGGACAGCAAATTTTTGGGTTCCAGGCAGTCAGGGTAAGGAGACAGGCCCCTTGAGATACTCTGATCAGCCATAAGACCTAGTCAGCTTTGCTGTGCCCTCCTTGAGCACAGTCCAGTCCTCGATAAATTTGCAGAAGATCCCTTACTGCTCTTCTTGAGAATGAGGCTGTGAGTGGGTCTATAGCAGGAAGTATCATCTAGTTTTAGGCATACGGATAGAGAACACGTCAGCTTTCAGAATGTTAAAGTTTTGGACAGTGAGTTAAGCTTTGCTGCCAAGATAGAACTTTACTGTATAGCTTATGAATATTTTCTCAAAGAATATAATACATTTTCTCTTATAAGAGACAGCAATGGCCTTTGGAGATAAAAGGTGAATTACATTAAAGTTGAACCCCTGACAAAAATATGTTACAGTTTTGGCTCTTTGTTTAAGCCTATTATTACTCAAGAAAATGCATAGGAGACCAGTTTAGCCAGCTTTTTTAACAATACAAAGCTTTGCCTCAGCTCATATTAATGCCCGGGAGGCCCCATTCTGATTGTTTATGGAATTAATTATCTGATGGTTCAGTGTTCTGTATTAAATATTAAAATATCTGTTAAAAATATATATACCTTCTCCTGGGTCATCTCAGTTGTGCCCAATTCTCTTTCACCAATAAATATCTACAAGATGGAGATGTCTTAATCTCAGAAGCTGGTAATGTCTTATTTGAGAGGTAGAATTGGCAACTGCTTCTAATGCAAACAGGAAAGCTGCTTTAGAATCCTTTTTGCTTCAACACAGAGACTGGACACTGAACTATTTGATTGCTCTGTGCTGTTATACACATTCTTATTTTCAATTAAGCATTGTGAAAAAGGGTTTGAGATATTTTAGAACATTCTTTATAAGTTTGGTATATTTAGCAACCATAAAAGGATTGTGGAGGGGAGAAAGGCATGAAATGGATAGTCTTATGTAAAGGGGGGATAATTCTGACAGGCCATTTTTCAGTTAACTACTCTGAAAATGTCGGCAAACATTCCCACCTCTATTTTTCAAATACTGATCTTCTGTAGATCCATTCCATTTGAAAGCACTGACATATGCTTTCCTTAGATAAGAGTATAAAATCACGCCCATGAAAAAAGTCTACAACTTAAAGAGTTCAAGAATATTTGCAGACTAAACCAGAAGTTCTGTCATTCAGGTCCCTATGGTGGGTGGAGCAGTCACATGCTGATAGTTTTCCTCATTTCCAACTATTAAAACACATTGAATCTTATCTTAATGCTTTTCTTTTCAACTGTGCCGTTACTAAAGTTGCTACAGGGGCATTCTGTGATGATATGTGGAGGTGAGGTTCTCTAAGCAGTAGCTACAGTAAGTGCAGAAGGGGAAAAATACACCTAAAACATGATCTTCGTTAGGGGAAAGTTGGAGGGCTGTTGTGCTAAATCCTGTTAAATATTATGCAGATATCTAAGAGGCAAACAGGGAGCACTGAAGGCAACTCATGGTGTACAAACAGCAAGTGCTCATAGACAGATAACAAATGCTTTCAAGTCATATTTGTAGACACATGCTTACTACTTGGCCATCCACTTTGTATGGATGGACGTTCGCTTAGCCCTCTGCAAACACAGGAAATGCTGCTTTATTCCATTCCTCTATTTCTTCTGTCATTTCTGAAGCTGATACATCAAAAGAGTGGTTAGTGCACTCTCTATTGGTTTATCTTATCAGGAAAGATGTGATTCGCTGGCTCGGAAGAATCATTCTTGCACTCAAAAAATAATGGCTTTTTTCTATCCTTTCCATGCTATTTCTGGACAGAGTTGGGTTTTGCAGGAGACTGTGACCTCTTCAGGGTGAGAGGATGCATCTTCTCCATTGAGAAACAGTGTGGTTGGCTTGTGGAACACAAATGAATATTCTTGGATTTGTAGGAAAGCTAATATTCTTGTTTATTTCTTTCTGAAAAGAAACAATGGTCAATCAAAAACTCATCTGTGCTTGTTTAATTGTATTATACTTTTCTGTAAGCAATAAATGTGGAGTCTTAACAATGGAAAAGACCCTCTCGTGCAAGAATAAATGTAATAATAATTCAAAACCTTTCCTTGCTTTTGCAGGATGAGGCTGCTCCGGCTGACAAGCAGTACAAACAGGAGCCAGCTCAGGTCACTTACTCAACATCAGCTGTTTCCAGCACACAGGAGGTGTTGTACATCAATGGCAATGGGACCTACAGTTACCATAGTTACAGAGGGCTTGGAGGTGGGCTGCTAAATCTCAACGATGCTTCTGGCAGTGGTGAGTTTCCTTACAAAATGTGCCTGTGTGTATATGTGGTCATGTGTACGTTTCCCCCTGCTGCACAGAAAGCTAGTCCAAGGAGTTCAATATCCATAGGCTATTATCACATAATGAGCAGGAACACAATCCCACAAACAGCTACTGCTGAGCAAAATACTCGCTCACTGCATGCTAGTCTCCTTTCAGTTTCAAGGGACTAATTCACAATGGGGCAAGACTGAGCATGCAGTCTCTAACAAAGCTGAGTAAAAAAATGCCAGGTTAGATCTTCAGTCAATTCACATAACTTTATGAGGACCTACCCTGTCATTATTATCTTCGCCTGTACTGATCACAAACTGGGGCCATCATTGTCTTTGTGGCTGGAGTTTGAAAATACTGAACTCCGTATTTTGTAACATAAATGAATTGACCTAGATTTCTCACATGGTCCCTCTAGCTACTTTAATTTACTGCAGATAAGGATCTGGCATACCAAGTGTTAAATGAGAAATCAGCATATCCATCTATAATCTAAACGAAAAATGATGCAGGTAATTATGTGTCAACATGAGGTTGTATGGCCCTCTGAAAAAAACCCAGCGGTGTCATTGATTTAGACAACATTCCTTTCTTCTTATATTAACAAGATTTTGTAATGGACAAATATAAATGAATTGTTTTATTTGTTTGAAATACTCCCCCACATTGATTTCGTAGACATTCAGAGCAAAGGACAAGGTTTGCCCATTCTGATAACAAAGGTATTGTCTGTCTGTCAGCAAAAAGTGATTACTCTGGAAGCCTACTGGTCTCTTGCTTCCAAGAACCATACTTAAAATATGTCTCAGAGGACAGGGAAATCCCTGGGGATTTGTCCTGGCTGATCCTTTTCTGGCTGAGGAGAGTGCTATTTCAGTACATGGGCTGACATAGGCAAGGTGGTAATTGTTCAACTACAGTCTCTATATTAAACATACTAAGCAATTTTCAGAACACTATCAGGGCTGCAGCCTGTAAGGAGTTACTGGTATGTGGTGTCCTGGTGACCTTCAGTTGTGTCTGCTTCCTCACCTCCCCCCACACCCCAGAATCCTCAAAGGTCTGTGAATGGTTTGCATTAAGTTTTCAAAAGACTTTAAAAAGATAATATTTTAGTTGTCAGAAGTCTTTGACTTAAAAAGTGAATGTTGATTACAGTGGTTTCCATATGCATGAAAAACATATGAGGTACTGAATATGATCTCTGATCAAATATTTTCATAAGAGTAAGACAGGCTGTGGAAATCTGATTTCTTATAAAAATGAACAAGAACTTTAAAATTGTCTTTTGCATTATGTCAGGGAAGATCTGAGCCTGAAAACAGTTGACATTAGCTCTTTTACCCAACTAAGAGTAGCATTAAACTCCCCATGTGTTATTTGTCAGCAGAAACCATCAGATTTGTCCTGTTTTACATAATCTTAAACTGTCAGGAATCACAACTGTTTTGTGTATTGGTTCTTCCCTTCAATCCTGTTGTAATAGGATACAGTTCTGTAATTCCCATTTTTCAGTGAATCGAGGGGTTTAGGCAAAAGTATTCTATGTCACTTCAGCATGCAATTTTAAAAAATGAAGTACAAATTCAACATCATAAATTAGCGTTGCTTTCTGATTTAGAAGCAACATTTTCTTTGTACCTTTAACATGCAGGACTTCAGTGTTTTTTCACAGTTAAAGCTCAAGATGGGTTTTGCAGGACCAACAGTGGTTATTCAGGAATTGCCAGATGCTGCTAGGGAACTGTGCAGGACACTGCATTTTCCTGGGTAGCATCGCTGGGGACCAGTGGATGCTTACAGTTTGCATACTGACATAGGCTCAAACATTTCTTCTTCCTTGCCTTTCCCTAATTGCGCCAGAAAATTTCATTGCCCTCTTGACAAACCTCACAGGACAGTTGTTTGCAGTTGTCATGCTGTTTCAATCACTCTCATTCCAAACATATGCAAGGCTGTTACAATGGTTAAATGGTTCCCTTTCTGAGGACAGGATCTCGTGAATTGTTTTCAGGACCTAGAAAAAAATTAAGAATGCATTTCCTTTTCAATTTAGTAAAACATGAAATGTTCTTGTCACGTTTACAAATGTTCTCCTAGAGTAAAAACAAATATACACCTCAGTCAGGATGTGTGTATAAACAAATACAGTCTGGTATTGTGTATCTGCTAAAGAAGAAAAAAAAGGAAAAGTTGCAAAAGATAGCTAAAACTCAATGCTTGAATGCCTTTTTCTGGACCTTTCCTCACAGTAATATAATGACTGTGTCTAGTTAGCTCTCCCATTTAGTACTCCAACTGGTGCATGTATTTTTTGTACTGTGACTCAATTAATTTGGTTATTTCCTCCCCCATAAGGTCATCCCTGCTCTGATCGCACCTTAGCTGTCTGCTTGCCCAGCTGTTCTGGTGGCTCTGGCTCAGGGACCTCTCTGTGCCTGCTGTTGCAGTGTTTCTCTCCTCTGCCTGTCCTTTCACACGGCTAATTACAGAACCATAATTAGCTCCTTACACAACTGTGTGGGGCAAGCCTTCATGCAACTGCTCAATATGAGCAAGCAGAATGCAACAGCTTGTACAGTGTCCCCTCCTTTATTGTAGGCAGGGAAAAAAAGCACAGCAGGAAAAGGCTTGGGCTTATAGCACCAAGGTCTCTTTTTTCCCCTGCTTTTAAACGCTTTAGGCCCAGCCAACTTGGCTGGAAACGTTCACCCCATCACCAAGAAATCTGTGGGCTGGGGAGAAGCCTGTGGGCATATTGTCCTTGATTCTTATAAATCTTAAAAGAGAGCTGTTCTTTGAGAAGGGTGAATTTCCATGGCTGTCTTTTTAAGGCTACTGCAGTTCCTGCTACAGAACTGAATGGAGAATCTACAAGGTGGCATAGCCCAGTGGGTGCAAACAAAACTTGCTTGCTATCTTGTAGCTACCCACCAAGGCTTCAGCTTGTCCCACTCCCCCACACCTGGACCAAGCTTGGAGGGATGGCCTAACTGGAGAGCAGGAGGATGAGGATAAGAGGCAGGCTGCTTTGTTAGGAGAAAAATCTCTTGCTGTTGCCAGAAGCTGTTGCAGTCCCTGCATGCTGTCTAAGCCTCTCCTGACAGAGTAGGATTGCCCCACCTCCTCACGTGTCTCTGTCCAGTGGGTTGCCATCCACCCTCTCCTGCTGACTGTCAGCTGTCAGCACTCTCTGAAGTCAGGACAGGCTTGTCAGAGCCTTGTTGTCCATAGCCACTTTTCCTGAAGTCTGTTTTCTCTAAGAGGTGTGGACAGGGTTTGGGATGTGAGGTTGTTTCTTTTGCATCATTACCTGGTTTTCTAGGTGGAAATGTCAGTCATTTTCCTTTGTGTGTGCAAAAAAAGAGGATGTTTCAGACTCAGTGGCAGTTATGCCATGTAGAACAAGCCCTCCTGCCATGGTAAGAGAAAGAAGCTGTTGTGTTTCTTTTTCTACACAGATCTGCAGCCTACCTCCACCACAGCCTCAACTCAGCACTGCATCCCAGGCACCACAAACGTCCAGTCCCCTTCCAGCTCAGGTGAGTCCTCCCACCGAATCTGAATATGTTCACACCACAAGCAAATTAGTTTTCCTGGTCCTTCTGCCTCCTCGTCCTTCTGCCTCCTGAACCTTCAGGCGTCGCAGCCCTGCTGAAAATGAGCTGGGGGAAGCTCCTGGAGCTGATGCTGCTGAGTGGTGTTGCTTCACTTTTGTATGACAGTAGTGAGAGTGCCTCATTTCTGCAGCCTCAGTTTTGGTGAGGTTGTAACCTTCTGTAAAAGGCTGGTATTTGCATGATCAGTAGAGGCTTCTTGGCAATAAACTAGGAAAAAAAAAAAAGAAGTCCAGCTGAGGATATCCAGTATATAGCTAATTCTTAAAGTGCTGATGAGTTACCCACAGCACGGCTAGCCACGATGTAGGGGTTGAAAGTTTTTTGCTGTGATTGATCTCTCCAGCTCTTTTTTATACCTCTGCTGCTGCACAGTCTTCGGTGTTCTCAGTGCTACCCTGATGGCATCAAAGTGGAAAGAGATGAGACAAAACAGCTTGGCTTCAACACAGCTGGAGCCTGGGGCATGAAGGAGTGCAGAACAAGGGTGACAGAGTTAGGAACCTGGGAGAGCGCATTTAATCCCATTTTAAAAGGCAAAATGTGGGCTTGGGAGATGCTAAATGGTTTGACCAGTGTTGTGGCAAAGGTGAGAATTTCTTGCTGG
This sequence comes from Psittacus erithacus, assembly GCA_009867235.2. Classification (NCBI taxonomy): domain Eukaryota; kingdom Metazoa; phylum Chordata; class Aves; order Psittaciformes; family Psittacidae; genus Psittacus; species Psittacus erithacus. Next base: position 14,945 of record WYDI02008129.1, on the reverse strand, counting down.
GAAATGCTGGCTGAATTCTGTAATAAAATCATCCTTACCTTCCTCATTCCCTTCCCTCCTTCTCTTCAAATTATCAGACACATGGTATATGCAAGTATTAATCTGCTCCCACCGTAGGAATGGAGACAGAATATCTGTGGATATATTGGGCAGTATCCTACTTTTCTAGCTTTGTTCATAGTTCAGGAGACAGCCGTTGCAACAAGGCAGGTGTATGCCACCTAATTGATCTCCTGTGGTAGAGAGGAAACATTACTGTTTCCTCACATAATCATTTCATCACAAACCAGTGTGTTTGATAATTGTTGAAAATGCTGGATGATAATTTCTGTGTTTTCAGGCATTTCTGTGTTTTTGTATCTCTTTCGTCAGGCAACACAGTAGTTTTTTCTGCTATCTAATCTAGCCGAAGGTGTGTTTTCCAGAGGGAAAGGTATAGAAGGGAGAAGGAAACTTGAAAGATCCAATTCATTTGTCCCTGTTTTCTTGATCTGAGATCTGGCACTTCAAACAATAGTGTTATTCACATCTGCTCTGTATTTGAAGGCAGGAGGCAAAGAAACATTGACAGATGCGTAATGTCACAATAAAACATTCTTGCAATAATAAATGCATCTGATTTGGAAAAAGCAATTTTGATAGCTGTTTCTATTTACTTTTATTGGAGTTTGTGAGAATCTAGTGTCACTCATGGTAAGAAAGAATCTTTTAGACCCACTCATGGTAAAAAAGGGGAGAGGTGCAGCAAAAGATAGACAAGAAAGATTTCAAGGCATGGGCAAATGTATTTTTCTATAATTAAATGCCACTGCTTTTTACATCTTCACTGATGAAAACGCTTGCTCACCTACTAATGAGAATGTAGAAGCACGGCTGCTTAAGCGCATCTAACTTTTAAAAATTATTTTTGTTCTTCTAAATTAATGTCTGCAATAGTGATAACCATTTTGAGAGTCATTGACACATTTATTGTTCTCTCAGTAGCTGTTAATTATAAGATTGGTAGCTACCCAGTGACAACATACAATTCTTAAGGGATTTTTTGCTGAGACAGTTGATACTGTCTAAGCAATCAGTAACACCACATCCACGTCTGACCCATATTTTGGAATTTGATATAAATCGTGTTGCTAATGTGTAATGCATGAGGCAATAGCTAGTTCCACTTAAGTCTTGTAATTTACAGAAAAGCCATTTGTCCCACAGTCTATTTAATTTTAGGTGTTCCAAGCAGCTAATTTGATAAATGATTGTCTAGCACATTAAGAGTAGGTTTTCAGAGTCCTCATATTCAGGTTGATGTTGTTCCAAAAAGAACAGTTGCATTTCACAAGGGCAATCAGGTCTATGTAACTGGACTCAGGTGGCAAATCGAAAACATTGCCATGTGAAAGTGTCAATCAGGCGGCCTTTGCAAGAGGCAAAGAACAATGCTTCAGTCTTCTGAAAGAGTATAAAAGAAAGGATCTGTCTCAGCAATTTGTTAAACCCACTGCTTAAGAGAATTTTGTGCTGTCATAAAAACATGGGAGGTGACAGTCATGAGTTATAATAGTATGCACTAAGAGAAATAAATAAAGTATCCTGTCTTCATCTCTATGATATACGCTTAATCTTTGCTTGAACACAGACACTGTGGAACCTGACAGTGTTTGCAGTCATGATTTTTAATTGTCCTGAAGTACTCCAGGATAGGAAGCTGTATGCTAAAATGTGCAGTGTCACCTTGGAGGAACCTGACACTGCAAAATTCATTGCAAAAATGTGTAGTTTTCCCTCTGTACGAGGATATACTTCCGTGTTCCTGTGAAGACTGGCAGCTTACTAAATAATGTCAAATAGACTTAAGGAAATAGTTCTATTAAAAGTAGGGATGGTTATTAAAAGAAATAGTGACAAAACTGTTCAGTTTTCTCCAGATTTTGTCATCCATAGTGATGGCTTCTGGAGACAGAGGTGCGTGGGTACATGAAGTGTCTACCTTAACCAGCTATTTGAAGACTTCAGAATATCCAGAATCAGCAGGATTTATTTGTCTAGGTAAAGAAATGTGGTAGATATTTCTGAGTAATATTTAGGTTCCCACTTTTCAGTGGCTGATTTGCATAAAATTACACAGGAAATATCTGCACTCTAAGCATAAGATGCATTTTTTGCTTATTTTCTGAATGACCAAGTATGGCTGATGAAGCTACAGATAACTGATAGCATTTTTAGCATACAGCTGTCTGGACAACAATTAAGAATCAATAGCACTGCCAGTGAGTGTCTAGCACAGCAATTAAAAGATGAGACCAGTATAATGCGTTCAGGGGCTAGTCTGTGACTTAGGGTATTCTTCCAGAAATAAAGCTTGACAGACTTTGGAAGTGAGGTCTCAAGGGTCACATAACATAATTAAAGTAACTAAAATCCTTATCCTTACATCGAGCATGGTTTGTTCTCTTTCTGTTCAGCTTTCTGCCAGCATATGCAGCTTCCCTTCCTGAAAAGGCATGAGTGTACTGACTGTCCTGAAACCATAGCCATGAACACTGTTCCCTGTGTGTGGATTTCTTTGCTTTTTTGCTCAGGAGGAAACTTTTCTTTGAGGGGAAGGAGGACAGCACTGTGAGTTTTTAAGTACAAGACAGGAGCTGGGGAGTAAAGTAAAATCCTATTTTCCTAGTATTTAGAAAGAAAAAAAATCAAGTAGTTTGAAGGAGCTGGGGTAAGTTAAAATCCAAGATCTCTTACTTCCTTTGTGTATAAGAATGCTGTATAAGAAAGAAGTCCTCCAGACCAACAGGAGTCCTGAATCTTAATGATTCCTTGTGTATGCAGACCGCAGATTCTCACTTCCAGAATCTTTATTTCCAGTATAATCCAGACATCAAGAAATACAGAGCCAGATCTTCTGTTTATGCACACCACTGTGATCCTATGGACTTGTGAGGAGTTAGACTGATTTATGTGTGCTGGACATCTGGTCTTCTCCTAGTTTTCCTTTCAGAGTGGTGGTTTTACTTTGTGTCATCAATTTTTGTAAAGAAAATCTCAGAGATGTAAACAAACACATTTCTGTGTATTTTCCTCTTATGAGTGAAATAATATAATATAAAATTTATTCAATCACTTAAAAATCTGGATTACCAATGGGAAAAGCCCTTCAGTTTTGTCTCAGAAAAAGACATACCTTGCTGCAGGAGCTCTGTTCTGCCATATATTGTTTGTGTGGTTTTGGCTGTGACATGAATGAGAGTCAAGGAAAGAACATAGAAGTTACAGTAGGTTCATATGGAGCACAATGCCCTCAATATGTCAGTGGTAGATTTTTCACTACCACCTCAATAAATATTGAAGTCTTTAGTGGCTTCTTACAACCATTCAATCTAGCTGGCTTTATGATTTGTATACCCTTCTTCTCTGTGCTGGGTTAAGATTTTACTTGGAAATATCCTCTGAGCTTCTTCACACTGTGGTGTTTCCCTGCAGCGTGAGGTCACAGTGAAACAAATTCGCTGAACTAATTGTCCTTTTATTTATGCTTTGTACACTGGAAGTAATTTAAAAGTAAGTTCATTTGTGCCTGTGTAAAACTGGATAAATACAGTTGTAAGGCTAAGTGCTGTTCATGTTAGTTGCATAGTAGAAAATAAGATCTAATAGGACCCTGTCTGAGAATTTTCTTTTCATAGTCCCAGCCCTGTTTTCGTTCACTCAAGAGGAGATTTTCATTAACTTCAGTGAGTGTGGGGATATGGCAGTCTGTGCATTCTTTGTCATCTGAGTCATATCTCTGCATAAACATAAAAGACAGAAAAAGGTTTATGACCGGATCTTCAGTGTCTGGAAATCTGTACATCTCTTTCCATTAGTGCGTAAGATATTGAGTCTGGTTTCGAATCTTGTGATTTTGGTGGGGTTATTTAGGAGAACCTGTATAGTATGAATTGGTGTGTTCTGTAGTCTGCAGCTGAAAATGCTAGATTTTAAAATTATTCCAGTCTTCTTAGGAAGCAAGGTCCATCCAGTGAGCCAGTGCTGAGGAACCCATTGTCAGGTGAAATTAAACAGTGACATTTTTCTCATTGGAAAGCAAGATACATTGCTTTGGATAACTTGATCCCAATTTCCAGGAGAGTGTTAAGACGAAGATCAGGCTAGTCTGATCTTCTGCATGCCTAAAGTATAGATCTGCTACACTGTCAAAATGAATGAGTCATATTTTTCATGATTTGCACGTTATAAGGTGCTTGATAGGTGCACTTGCCATCTGTACCCTTCTATGTTTAAAAAAGTCCTCAGCCCAGTTCTACCTGTCCAGATTTACACTCCAGGAAGTAAAAAATGTATTATGTTAAGCAGAAAATGCAAACATCTCATCAAAGCATTGTATATCTTAGCTGATTATTAACTATAGTCAAACAGGGAAATTCCACACAAAGCCAAACTCCATAATGGCAGATGTTTTCGCCCATCACAGTAACCTGCAGACTGCCCCCAGGAGTGCTGTCTTCTGCAGCATACGTGCTCTTGTGAATATTCTTTGATGAAATGATCTAAGTGTATTGGTATAAGCTGCCAATGCAACATGGTGATTGCTGCAGATTCTCCTGTCAGTGTTCAGGCCTTACAAGATTCTTGCAACATACTGCCAGTTCTATGCAGCCCCTGCAGGTTGATAGTGTACCCCTCACTGAGGCAGCCAGGTTGCCGCCAGCCTAATCTCATTCATGTCCAGCTATTTATATAAGCAATCACATGGTGTCAGGGCTAGTCAAGTGAATGACCATTTATCTGCATCTGCAAGGGATTCACAATCTGGCTGCATGCTGATTGAAGCACAAAATGTGAGAATAGATATAGAGAGAACATAAGTTTGATATTCTTTGATAAAAAACTGCAAGTGTGCAGCTTGCCATGAAGGTACATGGCAGCTGGAGCTGGGGGAGGCACAGGAGGTTAATCTTCTGCCTGTTCACCAGTGTCAGATCCCAGGGCAGTGTTGGGCTGCAAGTGGCTTATGCTGTTGGGATACCCCCCAGAGGATAATTTTCTGCAGACCATGGACTTGCCCCTCATTATGTAAGTAGAACTTAAAGGGTCTTTGTCATATATAAATATAAATCCCTGTGATCCTGTCAAGGCAACAAGGCAGTTTTTGCTTGTTTCTGCTACTTCTCACTTGCACCCAGCAGAGAGCAGATTTTGCTGCTCTGCATTCGTAGCTACAAACCTGTGAAACGTCTCTGGCAGCAGATCTGAAGCTTCTTTTCTTTTCCTTTGTTATCTGCAGGTCCAACAGATCTCAGTATGAAGAGGCAGTTAGCAACCAGCTCTGGATCCTCCAGTAGTTCAAGCTCTAGACCCCAGCTGAGTCCAACTGAAATAAATGCAGTGAGGCAGCTTGTGGCAGGGTATCGAGAATCAGCAGCATTTTTATTGCGTTCTGCAGATGAACTGGAAAACCTTATTTTGCAGCAGAACTGAGTCATGTGACCTTCACACTGGCCTGGTCTTATCTCAGAGTTTCCACTAATGACATTTTGATTTCCCAGAGCACACACTTCAGTTACTGCACAGTCCTTTAGGAGAGTTAATTACCATAATGCCACACTGTTCTTGATCCATAAAGTGATGTGTTAAGGTGCTTCAAGTGAACTTCGACCTCTGGTACTTCCAAGGTACTTTACTGTGTCCAGCCTATTGCTTTTGTTTTAGTGTGTCAGCATAAATATCGAAAAAGTGGCTAGAAATTAACTCGTTCTAACAAGTGGAGGAAACAGAAGATGCTGTGATGCTTTAAAAATATATGGTTCAAGATCCAAGTGCAATATTAGTGGAATGTGATACTGACTCATTGGACTTAAAGCTGCAGTATATGGCAAAACATTGCCAAATGTCCTGTTGCTACAGGGCACAATTGCAATTAAAAGGATCTTGTATTTTAAAAAAATGTAATTTTTATAAAAAACAAAATGAGAGATTTTTGGTTTCATTCAAGATTTTTCATTTTTACTTTGGTAAACTTTTTCACTGGTCCTGAAAATGTTTTGAGGAGCTATTTTAAGTCCCCCCTTCCTCTCTTGAACCCCTGACTGTGCCCTTCTCCCCAACTTCATATTCTTTCTACAACAAATAACTCTTGATGCTGGATAATTCTTCCCCCGTGTACTGTAAATTGTCATCTATGGAATACCTTCCAAAGGAAGCATGCATTTCCTGCATTCATACCATTCTCAACTCCATTCTGTAATATATTGCAGCTTTATTAGCAATTAATAAAGAGTTGAGGCTTTTTTTAAAAAAAAGACATATCATTGAGAAATAAAATAGAAAAACTGATTTCTTACGGTGAGCTCATCTAACTCCATGATCACTGCTGCTGTCCTATACAAGTCCCTCTAGTTGTGATTGGATGTAGATGATGAATGTTAAGAGGTTGCAAGTGACAATCTGAAAATTTGCACTCTGTGTGTATTTATTTTCTTTTCCTTAATTTAAACAAAATTCTTACCAAGGAAGGTCATTGACACTTCTGGTATGATTTGTGTAATTCCCAGGCCTAGCTAAAACATGTACAAAACTGTAAATGGATGCAGCTGCAACAATAATAAAACTCTTCTCTTCCCTTCCCCACTCTTCCCAACCCCTCTATTTCTTATTTTATAATATTGATTACACATTAATGGTGTTTTCTTTGTGCACTACGGCAGGCTTATTTTTAAGTATATAGAAAGAAGTACTTTAGTTTATGCTTACTGTACTATCTGTTCTGTTGTTTAGCTTTTGTTGAATAACAAGTTTTTTGTGCATTCCTAAATTTGCCTTATTTCATGTACAAAATTTTATGTAATTTCGTTTTTGACAATGAGTTTAAGGCATCGGTGATATTTTATATCTACTTGTTACATATAGTTTTCCAAGTAATGACTGTGATTGTGACCAAGTAATGTGCACTTTTTCTTGTAACTGTGGACATTGCTATGCTTTTTTTTCTCTAGTGTTTCTAGAATTACTGTTGCTTACGGTTATGTAAAAGAAAAAGAACTTTTGTGATACTGTTGGTGAATATTAATGTGAAAAAGCCTATGAAATATGAGTATTTTGGAGGTACATAAATACACAAACATCTCTAAGTTGTGGACTGATGTTCACATATTTAAAAGAGAATTCAAAACCTGAGGGCTGGAATCATTTCCTCTGTTTTGTTTGGGTAAATAAACAGATTTCTGTGTTTAAATACATGATTGTGAAACATTATAAAATTTAACTTGACATAGCATTTGAAGCGCTAAATGTTATTGTCTTTAAACAGGAAGAAGGGCCTTGTAGCCCAATTCATGCAGACACCCAAACTTTATTTCTCAAAATTATTGAGTAAATCCAGTAGCCTGATCTAGCTGCAGCTTTACATTAACAAAGAATTTGATCAGTAGGAGCCAGAAGCAGGTGGTCAACAAATCATGACATCTGAGTCACTAGCATTTTATAATTGGAGGCAAAACTTTTTTGCCACTCTCCATTTATTCTTTAAAATCTAGTGGATGTCTTTTTAAAGGCACTTATTCTTGGATATGAGAATATTGTTGCAAATTCTTACAAGTTGCTGCCCATCACTTGAGAGATGCATTTGCTCCTAACGTCTTCCCACCATCTTCTCACTCTTGTGAAAGCCTGTATCTTGTCTCTACTATAGATGTGTAGTCTCAGCTTTTGTGTCACAAGGCACTCAAAAGCCTGTTAGGAGCTAAGTGCCTTTTTTCTCCCATCCACTTTCAAGTATCTACAGCTTCTTCTATTTCTTGTATGCCAGGAGAGGATGAAGCAGGTCACTTGTGCCAGGTCACAGTGACTTGTGCCAGGTCACTATCTTGAACTCATCCAAAGAAAAGCTCTGGCATGCATCTTTCACAGAGACGAAGAGTGGTAACTGTGCCTAGGTTTCAAAGTTTCCTTAGTGCTGTTGTTCAGGGCAGTGTGCCTCAAATTGCTAACTAACCAGCAACAAGCAGTTAGTGTAAGAGGCTGTTGGTCAGCCAGGAATGACTCTCACCTGGGCAGATTCATTGTCTTGCTAAAATCAGGTAAGGACAAAAGGCTAGAGGATGAGGATGTTAAAAAGATTTACTTCATTGTTCTACCCTCTGGCTCCTCTTTGATCTTCCCCAATTACTCCTCTTGAGGAAGAAGCAGGAAAGTTGGGGGTCACCATATGACCTTCAAGGCCTATGGCTAGTCTCCTGGTTTTCCTGCTCCACCCCCAGCCTACTTTGATAGTTCTCCAAGCATGTCTTCTACAGCACAAATATCCTCTTCTTCTGTCTGCCTTCTCTGAAACACTTTGGACCTTCTTCAATTACAGGAGCAGCAGACCTCCTTCTCTGAAGGCTCATGTGGATGCTTAGCTTTCAGTCCTCAACTGGTTTATGTATTCCAAATACCAGCATACTGATGGGGTTTTTACTCTATAGTTGTTTCCACTGGACTTACTCATCTGTTCTTTGGAATGGATCATAGATTAAACTACAGTTTTAATTTCCTTTTTTGCTAAGAGGATACTGAAGTTCAGACTTACCGGTGAAGGAGAGACTGTAAATCTCAGTCTACCTTTGTGTGTGCAAATCTAGATCTAAACCTCACAAATAAATTAGCTCTCTTGGATGCTGTATAGGTCTCAGGGCCACCTACTCTCTGCCTACTTTGAACCTGCTAGGGAAGTACAGGCACAGGTGGAGAAGATCTTGTACCAGCTATAGACTGAGTCAGGTATCCAGAAATAACTTCAAAGTTACTTCTTTCTCTTATCCACATCTTCAGTAATGACTGCCTGGTCACCTCAGCCTAAATATTGCTGTTAGGGTAAGGCTGTTTTAAGGCTGAGTGTGGCTGCTAAAGGCTGCCTTCACAAAAGCATTATCCTTATATCCAGTATCTTTATAAAGTTAGTACTTCAGGTTGATAGATGTCTCCTACAGAACCTTATCAGTGCAGACTGGCAGGTGTTGGTCTTCCTTGAGAGAGCCTCATATCTCCGACAATCCTGGAGTTTCCTTGCGAATGGCCCTGGAAGACCTTCAGATTTCAGTGGGTTTCTGGAAAGGGAAGGAGGGTGGGAGAATGTCATATAATGTCCCTACATTCCCACCTGGACTGGAGTACCAAACTTGACCATGGTCTCAGTGAGTTGTGTCTCTTTAGGCTTACATCCAGTCTGGGAAGAGGAGTCATTTATCCATTCTTCTCTCTTTTCTCCATGATTTCCAGGGTAGATGTTATTGTTAGGGCAAGGAACTTCGGATAATATCTTTAAATGGAACCCTGGGCTGTGGGAGTGGAAATTCCAGCCAGTTTAGCAACTAACAAAATTCATTTACTGCTTTCAATGCCTGCTAGGAAACTGGAGTCAGAACATGTAGAAAGAGATTTGCAGTCAGAAGTTTTCATTCAGATTGGCAACTTGCTGCCTGTCATTGAAGGAGAACACCACTGTGTCGGCCACGATGAGGATCTAAAGATACAGAAGGACAATGCACAGGTTAGCAAGTATTTGACACTTCAAAAGCTATATGGAGCTGTATGGAGAATGAATTTTCTGAATGAGGAGAAGCAGATGAACATGTACATGGCGACAGCTAAAAAACTGATTGGAAACCAGATTTATACTGAAGCGGCTGGATATTTTTAGCTGTAATGACCTGACTCCCTGCTGAATACTGTTTAAGTGCAGGTAAGTTTTGTTGGTAGACCTCAATTGAAATGAGGAACAATTTGATTTCTCTCAAGTTCCTAGCACTGTGTTAAAAACTTCCCATACGTTTGTTAAAACTCCTCTGAATTTGGCTTTGAATGGCTTGTAAGGCATTCATAAGGAAGACATATGTTTTTCTATATAAAGAAAAGCTGATCTCAGTTGATCCTGGAATCAGGATTTGGCCCTGACTCCAACCACTATTGAGAAACAGTTACCAGCACATGAGAAAGAATTGTGAAATAACAGCAGAAATCAAGCAATGCTGCACAGATGGTGACTGGAGTAAGTTTTAGTAATGTAAGAATATGAAATAGCTGTACTGGACAAGACCAGTTGTTCACAGCCTTGTATTCTGTCTCTGATAAAAAATAAAACAGTTAAAGAGGTATCAGATATAGCAGACCAGAAGAAGAATAGAACAGGCTTATAGCAATGCTCTCTAAATGCACATCAGGCGCCTACAACCATTTGAGGCTGTGGTGGGTTGTCCCTGGCTGGCAGGTAACACCCACTCTGTCACTTACTCCCTGCAGTGGCATAGGGGAAGGATTGGAAGGACAAAAGTGAGGCAAAGTTTAATAAGTGACGAATGAACGAAGAAGTGCCCTGCCCCAGTAAAGCGCACTTCAAGTGTGCCAAAAACCAGGTTCTCTTTTTCTGCTAAGCTGTCCTCAGGCCTGGATCAAATGGTGGTGCAGAAATGGCTTTTTACTCCTAACCAAATAACTTGCCTCAATCTCTTTTCACCACTGAAAAAAGGAGCACAAAGGGGCTGTAAAGGCTGTAAAATTAACAACTGCTTTACAAATAGAAACTTTGTGTTGTGCCACCTAATTCAGTTAATTTCTTTGAGTGTGGAGAAAAATATTTTCTGCAAAGTGTTTTGTTCTCTTTCCTAATAATGTCTGGAAATGCAATGGAAAAGCATTCTAATTACTGTGACTATATGTACATAATTTGCTTTTGTAAGTGCACCTTTGCTGCAGTAAGCCAACTATAAAATTGCGGTATAAGGAGAGCTGGGAGAAGGATCCAGTCTACCAATTGCACATAGGTAGGATTGTCCTTGTTTTCCCTGAGAGGCAAGACAACCGTTGACTCAGCAGCTGGGTAGACCACAGGAACCAACTTGAAATAAATGGTGGTTCAATATTTTCGAGGTTTTCTACAAAATAATTTTAATTTAAGTTTTTCCTAATGCTCCCCTGGAAACTTAAATCAGACCATTTTTCCTGCAAGGCTGCTGCTTTGTTGTTATAGGGTTACTAATCAGTTCTTGGTGCCGGTTTGGGTTTTTACACCCAGACACAACACAGTGAAGCACTCATAGCAGGAAAAGTGTAGGGAAAAGTGTTAAAACTAGAAAGGCCAAGTATTACTAGTTTTTTTCAGACATGTCTCTGTTCAACTGTTTTAAATTCATTTATTTGCAGATGCACACTCAGAGTGCTTCAGCACCACAAGCTTGACCTATTTATTTCTTCTCATATTCTGTGGCAGGGAGGGAAGGATTTGCTGTGCAGAGAAATAGCTTCTAGCTGAGAAAAGCTCTTACTGCCCTAGCCAGCAGGAAGCCTTATCAGCGTTCATTTGCTGCCCCTGATACTTGAAAATTACAAGCTACAGGCATGCTTCACTTGCAGATCTGTTCTCTAACAATTAAAGGCACAGGATATTATTTTTTTTTTTAATGTCTTTTTTGAGTCTTAGTCTTGTCTTTTCACATTAAACCACAAAGAAAAAGCAAACAAAAACCTATAGATTTAATGTAAATCTTTAGTATCCAACAAACTCTCCAGGTCCGCATTTGGAAAACTTTAATAGTCTCACTGTACAAAATCATAGGATTGCTCCTTTTCAAGAACTTACTGATAGTGTTTGTTTACAGTGTATGGAGTCCAGATTCCCTCTGCTATGTGTGGAAATTTCCATAGTGGAAATCCACCCTCTTCTTTGGACTAATGTATCAAAGAAGGCAGCACGCCCTGTGTATTCTCCTTACCAATTTCTTTGTTACCTTAAAATGTTGCTGATGAGAAGCATGAAATTGCACTCAATTAAAAAAAAAAAGAATATCCCACATGGTTAAAACCACAGTTTAGTGGTTTAAACACCAAAGCACTTAGATCTGGTAGAATCCGAGAGTCAAAGAATGGTTTGGGTTGGAAGGGACCCTAAAATCATCCAGTTCCAACCCCCTAACGTGGGCAGGGACGCCTTCCATTAGACCAGGTTGCTCAAAGCCCTGTCGAGCCTCGCCTCAAACACTGCCAGGGATGGGACAGCCACAGCTTCCCTGGGTAAACTATGCCAGTGTCTCACCAACTGTATTGTAAAAAATTTCTGCCTTATATCCTACCTAAATTTACTCTCTTTCAGTTTAAACCCACTGCCCCATGTCCTGTCACTAAAGGCCTTCATAAAATGTTGCTTTCTGTCTTATATATTGAAAGGCTGCATTGAAGTCTCCCCAAAATCTTTTCAGACTGAACAACTGCAGCTTTCTCAGCCTGTGTTGATAGGAGAGGTGTTTCAGCCCTCTGATCATCTTCATGGCCTTCCTCTGGACTTGCCCAAGCAGGTCCACATCCCTCTTGTGTTGGGGGCCCCAGAGCTGAACACAGTACTGCAGGTGGGGTCTCACAAGAGTGGAGTAGAGGGGAAGAATTATCCCCCTTGACCTGGTGGTCACGCTCCTTTTCCTAATGCCGCCCAAGACATGGTTGGCTTTCTGGACTGCAAGCTCACATTGCTGGCTCATGTTCAGTTTTTCATTCGCTAGTGCCTTCAAGTTCTTCTCCACTCTCAATCCATTATGCCCCAGTCTGTACTGATGTTGGGGATTGTCTGTCCCACCTGCAGGACGTTGCACTTACCTTGATGAACTTCATGAGGTGCACACTGGTCCACTCCCTAAGCCTGACAAGGTCCCTCTGGATGGCATCCCAGAGTTATCAATGTCTTGATCCATTACTACAGCATGCATAGGAGTGGGATGTTATGATCACCATATCATGCTATAGAAAAGTTCTCATTCCTGGTGGCGGGTCATTGCACTTCCGATATTTTTGGGCTGGAGAGTTTGTGGAAAATCTCTGTGAAATGCTATAGCTCAGATACTGTGGGCAGTTCAGGGGTGTTTCAGTAGTAGTTTAGAAAACATTCCAGTGACAGCTTCTTGTATCAGTGCCACTGGGAGTTCAGACTGATATTTTGGAACTTGAAAGAGAAATCCATTGTCAAGAAATTGAGAGAGAAATGTGATTATTAGCTGTCACTCTGTACGTCATGCTAGCTGGTAGTTTTTATGATGTAAAGAAGTGAAAATTAATCTTCTTTCTTAAGAAAAGGCCGTCTGCCCATCCCCATCACTATAAAAGGCCATTTTCTTCCCTTTTTTATTTCTGTAGGGGAGAATGAGAATGCTAACAGAGATACTGATTTTTCATTGCCTTCTATTGCTCCTCACCAATAAGAGAATGTTATTGTTATGTTAATACAAGTGCGAATGACACAATACAAGGAAAGAAATCAGTAAGGCATTAGGTGCCCTGATGAGCACCAAGGAAAGGATTGAAAGGACTCTGCAGATCCAGATCTGTTTGTTTTGAGTTACAGGAGTCAAGACTTGACACATCTTGAGTGGGCACTCTTTACTTGTCAACATTTGTTCATTATATTTATGTTAGTGAACTATTAGAAAGACTTACTTAGAGTTCAAAAGTTGCAGATTCTCTCCCAGGCTGTGAATAGCAGCTATCAATAAGAGCTGCTCTTGAATGGGAAAAGGGGTGGCACTTGTTGAACAGCAGGCCTCAGGCTAAGAGCTTTGAAAACCTTCATAAAAAAATAAGAAGCATTCACCTAAGCCACAGCTTTTCCTGGTTCAGGCTTTGGCAAATCACATGAACAGGATGCCCTTGACAAGGTGCAATTTCAGTTGTAGCTGCAACAAAAACAGTAAGAAAGATATTCAGCTGAAACAATCCCATCATATTCCTGGATGAAGTGCAGAGCTGATGTGGTGTAGTGTGAGAAGATGAAAAGACCTTGACCAGTGCTTAGCAACAACTAAATCATCAGTGTGTTGCCAACATTATTCTCATTCTAAATCCAAAATTATACAATCTACTGGGAACTCTGTCCCAGCCAAAATCAGGACAGTTGATCAGGCATCTCTCACTATCATAGTTCTAGTGATCACAGCTGAGCTGGGAGGCCTTTACCGAATGTTCGGATTATATGTTGCTGTCTAGAAAGCTCACAGATCTAAGATGAAGGTGAAAAGCTCTTTGATTACTGACTGATTCTCCTCCAGTTCAAAAAATGGTAAGTATTTGGTTTGGATTTTTTCATCTGCTGAAACTTGCTAGATAATTTCCTAATGTTCACCTGCAATATTTAGTTGCTCAGTATAATATTTAGTTGCTTAGTAGTAGACTCAGCATGAACACTAATAAATGTTAAACCTTTCCCAAGTGGTTATTATTTGTGACAAGAAAGTGCACTGTGGTAGCTGCTTCTTGTGAATTTTTCACTGTTGAATTCAACAGAGACCGGACTTCCTCATGAGATATTTTGAGATAACAAAATAAGGTAGTGATCTTGTCTCATTTCCTTCAGGAATGACGGTATGGCATGATGGAGGTGTATTGTGTAAAACCCACGTTTGTCAAACTAAAGACGTTTATTAGCAATTAAGCAGTTTTGATTCTGTTCTGCAGATGGCAGTGCTTACTGCAGTGTTGTGTTACATCCAACAGTCAAGTGAGACCTAGGTGGTCAGACCCTCCAAGTCAGAGGTGCAGAAGAGTTGCTGTGTGGGCAGTTGGTGAGTCTGAGCTAAAGATCTCTGTCTAGTCTTACCTGACTAGAGATCAGGCACGGGCTTCTCATGGTTAACCCTGTACACTCCCATGGTTCTTTCTTAAACTCATGCTGGTTTTGTTCTCTATGCTCTTGTTTGGCTTCTTTACTGAATTTGTAGGGTTGGGGTTTCACTTTATTTTAAAATCATAGAATCATAGAATAGTTATGGTTGGAAAGGACCTTAAGATCATCTAGTTCCAACCCCTCTGCCATGGCCAGGGACACCTCACACTAAACCATGTCACCCAAGGCTCTATACAACGTGGCCTTGAACACTGCCAGGGATGGAGCATTCACAGCTTCCTTGGGCAACCCATTCCAGTGCCTCACCACCCTTACA
>WYDI02008128.1:0-13035 GCA_009867235.2 Psittacus erithacus | reverse complement strand
CCCATGGCAGGGGGGTTGGAACTGGATGATCTTAAGGTCCTTTCCAACCCTGACTATTCTATGATTCTGTGATTCTATGTTACAGCCATACTGTCCCATGGGGATTTCTTAATATATATAGTCTTCCTTCAGTGTGAAATAGAGGTCTCCACATCAGTTGTCTTCAACATTACAACTCTGGGATGAAATTCTGTCCACCTTGTGAACTGTCTGCATTGCCCTCCTCTCTGTGGGTACAGAACATGCTTTCCTGTCCAGACCCCACTAGTCTAAGGCACACAATTTAAAGGACATTCACTTTTTCAGTGCAATTAAGATGCCACCACTGAATTATTTCATTGTGCTTAAAAACATTCTATCCCAAATGATTATAATTTGTTTCATTCTGATTTCATGGTGTGAACTGCTCTCTTTCACCAGCAGTTTTCAGCTTTAAGCCAGAAATAGAATATGTAGCTCTAAAGCAGTCATGTCTGCTCTTAGGTGTTCTTTCCCAGAACTGCTCCTGCTGCTCCACTCTAGTCCTTCTAGATGGAGGAATGAGCCAGAACTGCACGACCGAGTCCTCTCTTCCTCATGTTCTCTGCTTCTGCTGATGGATGATTGCTAGAGAGCTGCGTCAAAAGCAAGAGGCATTTTCTTGAATGACCAAATCCTAAACAGACATCACAGACAAAAGAGCTGATTGAGACAAGACTGGAGACAGTGACTGAAAACTGCAGTAGATGCTCTTCCCCTGGAAGCAGAATTTTGCTTGTCCTAAAGTTCATCAGGATCTTGCTTAAACCTAGAGGCAGCAAATCATTGGAGTAGTTGTGCAGCTCTAAGCAATGAGTAGTCTTTTTAAACCTGTGTGATGATCCTCATGTACTGCATGTACTTAAGTGATTTGCAGGGCTGGCACCACAAGTAATCATTTATTTAATACCTTAAATCCTTTTTCATTCAGACAGTTTTTCTCTGCTCGGTGGTAGTGGAAGTAGCTTGAACATTTTCCTGTTTTCTTTTATCTTTGTTAAATCTTAGGAATTTTAATGAAACCACAGATGCTTTAGTTGCTTCGATGCTTGCTTTCCCTGGGACGGATAACACATGCATGAATGAAAGCAATTCGTAAGTAGTTCTTGGGTTTCTTGCATTTGAGTTTTGAATCTGCATGAGAATTGACATAGCACTATTGGCCATATGCAGAGAAAAGAAAAAACTATCTCCTGCGTCTCTTCACATTGACTTGCAGACTCTTCCAGCTCATTAGGAGATGCCTAACTGGCCTTTTGCAAGTAGGAGCAAGCTTGTGCTGCTCGCAGACTTGAGATGATGGGGATACAAGTCAGTTCTAAGCGGGAAGCCGTGTAGTCATAATTGGTGTGAAGCAGACCTCAGCCCTGCTGAGAGCCTGCATGTCTCCCATGCAGCTTGGAGCGAAGGCTTGCATCTGCCAGCACAGAACTAGGAAAGCTATACTATGCTTTAAGGCTGAGACTGGGACTTCCAGCACCGTCCCAGGACCGCGACGCTGGTGTTCTGTGCTTGCGTCAAGAAGTGCTCACCACCACAAGTGGAGTCGTAAGGAAACAGCTTTCGTGGTGGCAGGGTGCCGGAACAAGAGCAAGCTATTCTTGTATCTGGGAAGTAGTCCTTACCTCCCCAACAATCCCAATTATAATACTGAGCACACCCAGAAAGTTCTCTGTGTAGCTTTTGTGATCTGTGTCTCAAAGCTGTGCCATGATGGCTGTTTTGCCTGCAGATAAATTTTCAAGGAATGCATAGCAAAATCCTGGGCAGACTTGCATGCTCATGTGTGCCATGTACCTGCGGCAAATATTTATACTGAGTGTTTACAGTGACTGCCTAGTCAATACAGTCCATTGCAGGACTCAACAGTTATTGCAATGACAGTAGCCCTTATATCTGCACTGTAGAATAATTCTGGCCTATGCTAACTCCTTTACACTGTCTACTGTGGGAATGAGGTGGTGTTTGGATTTCTTCTGATGAGCTGAACAAATCCAGGCACAGAGAGCAGTAGTGAGGTCTCTCTGCTGGGCACTGAAGGCAGCGGGAGGATGGGTATTCCTTGAAGCACCCAGAGCTGACAAGAAGGTCTGCTTCTCTGCTGAAGCTACTCAGTGCCATCCTTGCTGTCATTAAACA
Organism: Psittacus erithacus; assembly: GCA_009867235.2. Classification (NCBI taxonomy): domain Eukaryota; kingdom Metazoa; phylum Chordata; class Aves; order Psittaciformes; family Psittacidae; genus Psittacus; species Psittacus erithacus. Next base: position 10,878 of record WYDI02008128.1, on the reverse strand, counting down.
TGACAGCAATTAGCATCATTTGCAGACCTGAGCATAGAGAATCTCAGAGGGAAATGTGTTCATTTTCAGGCAGTGTTTAAAGGAGGACATGCTTGGCCCATGGATTAGCAGTGGAGACCAGAGAACTGAGTATTCTGCCTGCAACTGCACAGATGGCGTCCAGGTAATTTCAATAAACCCAAAACTGAGGAAGTTTGGGGGAATACTTGGGAGTCCTTTATAAGCTGGGAGTGGTTCTGTGGGCAGGCATGACACTAAGAAGAACTTGGTGTTCAAATTCCTCCTGTCTCTTTTTGGCCTGTTGATTTTGTGCATCGGATAACCGGCGTGTGCACTGGTTTGGGAACAGGAAAGGAAAGAACATCCTAAAGAGATTTGCATGCTAATATAGCTGCCTTGCTCCCCATGGTGGGAAAAGGTTTAACAGTGCTTTTGAATGTTGTATGATTGTCCCATTCAGCAGAGGTGAACATGTATTCAAGAGGAAAATTTCATCCTGTACAAGTACTGTCATTATATGAAAGCACAGCTATTACTGCTGTTTGCTCTTCAGAGTTTAACTTTATGCAAAGTCTAGATCCATCAGCTTTTACTCTGTTCCTTGTTATAAATAGTGATGATTAATATTGGTGTTATGGTGGTACATACAGAACCAGATATTAACTTAGCTGGGCTTAGGATCTTCACATGCATATGGGGAAAAGGCAGATTCTGCCCCAAGGATGTTACACTTTTGCAGTCCAGATTGAAGCTGAGCTCTCCTCCCTCCAGTGCTCTAACATCTGTTTTCAGCTTTTTTTCCAGTAAGAAATCAGACTTATGGCACAGCATGATGCCATTTGTAAGATAAAGCATGTACTTACTTCAGTGTTCCTAGTCATTCCTTAAAGTGCATCTATTTTATGTGGTTTTCAGGACACACGCTTAACTTTCATGTCATTAAAAGTATTGGCACCATTAGTCCAGGAAGTCAGGATAATGTTCAAAGCTGATTCTTACCTCTAGCAGGCTGTGTCTGTGCAGGTGTCCCTCGGCATGAAGGCAGCTATTTTTTTGTATTCTGATGCAAAGTTATGAACAGAAACACAATGGGAGAGGCCAGGGGTTTTGTTATGGATAAACTGAAAGAAGCAGCCAGCATGCTGTCTCGTAGGACACTTCAACCTTAGGAAGCAGTTGATGTGACTGAGCCTCAGCTTGTTAAATTATATATTCAGGGCTAATCAAGGCATCTCTGAAGCTTGGGAAAACATTCCCAATGACTGACAGTAAAGCAAAAATGTGGAATGTAACTGCTGTGAAATGCAAGATGAGAGTTTGAGGCCACCACAGAGTTTTCTGCTCTGTGAGTTTTTTTGCCCTCTGCAGTTGTCTGTGCAGTCACTGATGCTCTGCTAAGTAGGATCAGCCTTAATTCAGCAAAAATCTTCCTATGTAGCATGAAGCACATCTCAAGGTCTCTCTGATGTCAGTAGAACTGAAGTGTAGATTTAACGAAAGGTTGTTTTTAAGCACTACACTAAATATGTTCAGAGCAGCGTGCAGGGATATGTGCTGCATGTCTTTACACGTTGGTTTGTGAATCATCAGCTTCTGTAAGAATCAGTTGCAGTGTTGTCGTTGCCTGCTGTCAATGTTGTCCTGGTATACTAGTTTTCAGTCAAAACAGACATTAATGGTTTTATTCTTTTGTCTTCACTCAGACATGTCCACAGACGAACTACGCTCCCCCTCACAGAAGGACCTTTTCCACACGGACACTTTATAACCTCACAGGACACAATGTGGAGACCTACATTCTGGCAACCACCAAAGACTTCCTACAGAAACGGTACAGCATAGATCTTCTCTGAACTGCACTGGCAGCAGACCCTCATATGTATCATATCCACTGTGCTTGAAGAGGTGACAGTCCAGTAGGGGTTTAGAAGGGCCTCTCTGCTGATGATCTCTGTGAATCTGGTGAAAGGAGGTAAAATGTCCTGCAGTTGTGGAGTTAAAGATAAAAAGGTTCAAGCAAGTGCTCTGCTTGATCACAGCAGAGATAGCCTAGAGATAATGTGTCAATCACCTGGTATGTTGATGGCTGAATCTGCAGACAAGGCTTTGACTGCCTCAGAAATGCTTAAAAAGGAAAATCTGACACAGCCTGTCACGAAGTAAACCCTGGGGAGAGACTTTCCTCCAAGTTTGATTCTCTGAAGAGTCCCAGTGTGTGTTTCACTTAAACAAGTGCATCCGTTCCAGTGAAATTAGAGGCTGAACATTTTCTTGCACCATGGGGCTCTTGGAGCCATTAGTGTGTCTGAACTCTGCAACGCAGCTGCACAGCTTGTCTTGGGGCAAAAATAGCCTGTCGTTAAGGTTGTCAAGGAATATGTTCATCTGCCATTGATGTAAACTGAGCTGCCTGTCTTCTGGGTAAGCAGCTGTCATCTTATTCCAATGAGGTAGGGTTAAGAGGCCACACAGCTCCAAAATGTTTCTCAAATGGAGGCTTTCAGCACAGTTTTGTGATGCTGCTGCTGAGTTTCTCTTTCCCTTTTCGTCTCCCAGAAAAAGGACTGTTGCAGCAGTATTGGCTTGGCCACACACTACATAGTGGGTTAAGTTCTTTTCAGTTAAGCTCGAATTAACTGGGGTGACAGTGGCATGCTAGCATGCACCAACCAAAGGGATTAAAGCTTTTGAATGAGGGTAGCAATGCATTTTCTTCTGGTTTTCACTCAGATATGGTGGCTGGAGCTTTGGACTGCCTTTGACAACAGATCTCCAGTTTGATATCAGGCCAGTGCCTCCCAACAGAACACTGACTAAGGTAACTAACCTCCATCTGCTCATCCTAGCTTGGGATGTGTGAGACTCAGGAGAAGTGACGTCAGGTTAAGGGATGTTTCAGAAAATAGAGCTCATGAGCAGGTGTTTTCACCCCTGCAATCTTACAGCTTCATCTTAGATCTGACAGCTATAGCTATTTCTTTATCACGTGTCAGATTTAATACCTGGAAACCTTGATAGCATTGGAAGCAGGGCAGACTCCAGTCCTTGCTCTGCTAGAGCAAGGAGAACGAAATCAGCGAGCATGCAGGACTTGGGGATATACAGAGGTGGATGCTGTTGGTTGTGTTTAAGCCTCTAACCTTAATAGCCTAAGCTCTGTCCTTTGGTAGGTAACTTACACCTCCAACCAGGGTGTGCCTGAAGTGAGTGATAGTAAATCCTCCCAATGTGCATGTCCTATATTCTGATTTTTCCCCTCAGTCCTCAGGGTTTATTGTGGAGTAGGTAAGAAAAGTTATCAGAAGGAGCTGCTGAATGAGAAGGTGATGACGGGCAACCTTTTCCCCCCTGGCTTTCAAGGGGTGTTGGACATTTAACTGCTTAGACTTCTTAGGGAAGTCCTCACTGCTGGTGTTCGTCAGATCTGAGCAGAAGCCAAGTTTCTGTACACTTTATGTCAAATATCCAGCTAGTGCTTCTTTCTGCTCTCCCAAGAGGCAAATGAAGCTGATGGGACTGCTTGTGCTGAAAGTGAAATGTGCTTTCATACTCATTCAGTACTTGATGTGGTTTAATCATTGGACTTTAACTTGTAGAGCTTATGACTTTCGATAACAACCATGCAATGATTCATTAATGCAAGCAGAACAACCCAAAATGTTATCAGTAACAACTTATCTTCCAAATTGTTTCAATTTCTCAATGTATGCAGGTGTGGTACAACCCTGAAGGCTATCACAGCCTTCCAGCCTATCTCAACAGCTTGAACAACTTCATTCTTCGAGCTAACTTGCCAAAAAATGAGACTTCCGGATATGGTAAGTGTCCCCTTACATGAGCAGACAATTTCTCCCCTTTGGGGGGAATATCATGGCTCTGTTGAAATTGATGACAGCACTTTCCTTGATTTCTGTGAGGCCATTTTTTATTCCCAATTATGCAATTCCTTTAAAAACAGACTCGAACAAATGAATAAATCACATATCTCATTTGTCTTTGTCAAAGGCTCAGGGGAGCTGGACAGGAAGGACCCCAGCTCCTATGTAAAACACTTCCTTCATCCAGAAAATGCCAGTGGTTGCTATTTGATTTATTGCCTCTCATCATAGTACTGAAATAGCTGTCTCTTGGGAGGTGCCCATTAGTTATGCATAGAAAGGCTACTTTAGGTCATCTCTGGGAGTGGTTTAGGTTAGTGAATTTTAATGTCACCGTTCTGATGAGAGCAACTCAGGATGTGTAGGCATGTGTATGTTTGTGTTTGAATGAGAGTGAGATTAAGTGAGAAAGATAATTTTCAGCTATTTTCTTCCTCTGACACACACCATACACAGATTCCAGAAACATCAGTAGCCTGTCTGGGGTTATCAGTTTCCTTATCTTCTCCTCGGTAATGTAATGCAGCAACCCGAATTCCTGCTGATAAACCAGGACACCCCGTCTTACCACTTAGAGTTTAGCCTACGTTAAGGGTGCAGCATGGGCACACAAACAAGCCTGGGTATGTATGCTTGTCTGCCTGTCTCTAGAGATGGAGGGGGTGCAGGCAGAAGAGAAAGATTTATGTTGATGCCATTTTGAGAAATCTTATACAGATATTTATGGGCTCTGACTAGAGTAGCAATTGATTTTCTTTGACAAATGGTGCCCTCCCAGCCATGTCCTGGTCATGCCTAGCACCCCTCACCTCAGAGGCCTGCTGTTTCAGGTGACAGTGAAATAGGTGACAGTGCCTCTTTGTTCATAAGACTGTTCCTCACTGGTGTGTGAATTGAACTATAATGGAAAAGGCATCTTGCTCTGAAGCTGGGTGTCATACCATGAATTAAAGAAACAGCAGAACGCTGATTACAAGTCAAAACAGCATGTCTCTCTTTCCACCCCCACATACCAATGCACTCTAACTCCTCTCACAACAAGCTCAACTGACAACAAGTGAAACCAGTGCCTTGTCCTCACCACCATCCTAAAATGCCCACTGGCTCATGACTTTTTGATTTGTAGCATGCCCTCTGGGTCAGAAGGTTCGAGCTCTTCGCTGTGCACTGCAAGGGCATATCACAAAGCTGCAGCCCCTGCCCAGGTGCTGAGTGAGAAGACCTGAGCCAGGCGCTTCCAGCTGCAGGAACATCCCAGAGCACCTGAATTATTAAGCAGTGAAGCTTCTTGCCTTGTCTCTGTATTCCCAACACAAGCTGTAGTGAGAGGAAAGGCAAGAGGTTTGTGTGAACAGTCCAAGTTTTCACAGGGAAAGTTTTATACCAGCAAAATAACAATTTTCAGTGGAAAAGAGCAGCAGCAGTTTTTATTCCATCTGTCCTACTGCTTATGTGTTGTTGGAAAGAAATGCTTAGTAGTAAATGACCAGACAGATAATTCCCCACTTCCCACTAATGATTCAAGCCATCGAATGGGGAAAATAAAATGAATGGATGAGGATAGCTCCCCTGGGGTAGAGCAAATCCAGTCTGAAATACAATTGAACAGACGTTCTGCGCGGCGTGTTCCTGATAGCTAAATCTATTTGTTGTTGTGACAAATAAATGACGGTTTAAGAACCATTGAAATGGCCAGATAAAAGTACGTTGTCATTTCAGCACTTTGAAAGAGGTGCCAGTCCTGCTTTACAGGTTTGACTTAGACTGCATAGATTTAAAAAACTAAAATAGAGAAAGCTTTTTACCGTGTCACTAAGCAAGTCATAATAGCTTTTGACTTTTGTATATCGTGCTTTCTTTTCTCTCAATCCCAACCAACAAAGAAGAGAAAGCATTGAAATGGAAATTTTGACTTCTAGCCTAAGCTTTAGTAAAGGAAAATGGCTTTATAGTGAAGTATTAACAGATTAGACAGATGGTATTTGTCTTTCTCTCTCCCTCTTTTAGAGAAGGGAAACATTTCCTGGCTGTTTGAGTGGCTTTATCAGCAGCCCAAGATTTTAATTCCGTTTCTCTCACTGATGACAAGACTGAGGTTTTGGGGTTTTATCCCCTCCAAAAGGAATTTCCTATGAATTCTTCCCCTTCAAATTCATTTGCACAGGATGCCATTGGGGCAGCTAAACCCTCAGTCTCCTCCTTTCTGGTCCCCATGTCAGAGTACTCATTCTTAGGGAAAATATCCCAGAAGAGTTCTTCCCTATCTAACTGTGGAAAGTCAGGCACATGACCGTAAGGATCTTAAATTTTAGAGGTGGCATGTTCGAGCACATCTCTCTGGATTTAACAGCAGCTAGAGGTCATCCCACGCTCCCTGAGAACTAAGGCGTTTCCTTAGGTGCTTAAATATGGATAGAGAACCTTGTGTTTAGGCACATAAACATCTTAGCCTAAACCCTTTCTCAAATGCTAGAAACCAAGGCAAGAAACCTTCACTGGAGGATGGAACTGGCCCTTCAGAGCCCACCACATTCCACATTTTGTTTTTATAGGCACAAACCCATTTTTAAGGGATCCTTTTGGAAAATATCACATGGGGCTTCCAAATGTAGTAACTAGATTTTTGCTAATTCCCTTGGGCATTTTAACAGATGCCTGTATTGAGAAAGACATATGTCACAGGAAGGTAATAGATGTGGAGGAAGGCAAGAGGGAATGATTTGTTTCTGATGACAAAAGAACAAATGAAGTGAGATCATCAAACAGCAACTTTAAAATGAAACATATTCCTCAGTTTTGGATGTGTCAGTGTTGAAGAATCTAACCTAAAATGCACAGATCTACAAGCAAGTGCCTGATTTCAGGTGTGGGAGTGCTCTCACCGAAGCTACTATCAGCCAGATAGATGCAGAATCAGGACCTAGGGCTTGAATTTTAGATCTGCTATGAAGTGAAGTCATAGGAAAAAGAAATATGCTCAAAATTTTGCCCAAGATCACACAAAGATGGTAGAGCAAAACCCAACTTTTGATCTGCTTTTCTTCCCTATGCAGTTTTAGGTGTCATCATATTATCAGGAGCTGGTGAAAGAAGCTTTAAGTACCCACATCTTCAATTTCTTTTTGTTTTTGTAGGTATCTTCTTATCAGCTCACCCATATCCTGGAGGACAAAGTCAAGAACAAGTAATGTAAGAAGGTTCATGTGGCCTGAATTGTTTAGCTTCTAAAGGAGCAAACCAGCTTCCTGGAAACTAAAACCCAGCCTAAATTACTGAATATCTTTTTCTAAATGGTGAAACTGCTCTCCTCCTTGTCTTCATTCCCTCTATGCATGAATAACATCCTGTTTGTCATCAGAGCTGCTGATTCCTGCTAGGGCTTCTTTGCAGGATCCCACATAGATGTAGAGGTCACAGTTACAGCATCGCACATTTTTGTGCTTTGGGACAATATTAATAATTACATAATTTTCCTTTTGGCCTTTCCACTCAAGGCTCTGGCACAGTGTTATGCCTCAGTGCTGTCAGTCCTTTTTGCTGGGCATAATTAACATCAGCTTTGCTTCTGAGCTTTAAACAATGCCTCTGCAATGACAGAAATCTGCCACTTGGACTCACATCTTTCTGCTCTTTCTCCCCAGGCTCAACAGCTTACTTGACATCATAGTTTCAATGTCTGTTTTGGTTGGCTACTCTATCACAACGGCAAGCTTTGTGCTCTACATGGTAAAAGAACATCAAACCAAAGCCAAACAGCTGCAGCATATTTCAGGCATTGGGATGACAAGCTATTGGGTGACTAACTTCGTTTATGATCTGGTAAGTAATTCACATTCCTAAATGCACCAAGAGTAGCATTACTCAGCAGGGGAAAAAAAAAGTTCTTTATTTAAAGTTGGTTGCCTAGATTTCTTAATATTATTACTACCGAGAGTGTTATGTAGTAATTGTTCTCCAAGGCACTGAAGACTATTAAATGTGAACCGCAACACTGGATTTTGCTAAGTGAAGGCATTCCTTCTCTCTGGAGTGTATGCAAAACACTGAGCACATTTATATGAGAGCAACACACCACAGGCCAGAGCTTGATTTCAATTTTAACATGCAAGCAGCGAGCTGCTTTTCAGTTAGCTTGCGGGGCTGGATTAGTTGTCATGCAGGCTTTACGCATCTGGGTAAGGCTTTGGGGCTTGAGGCTACAGTCATTCTGGAAACCCTGGGAGTACAGGGTGTGACATTTCACAGCTGACACTCTCCTGTTGGGCAAAAATCCATTGCTGGGTTGAATGCTCTCTTTAAGGTTATGTATTTAAAGGGTTTAAAGTCAAGGAAAGCTAGCAAAACAGCTATATGCTTTCGAGGACCTGAGCAAATTCCTTCCTATGGTGCTGCACTGTGCTGCAAAGATTTACCACCTTGTTCCTATAGATAGTTGAGCTCCCCAGCACTGTGCTGCATTACATGGCATAGGCATGCCCTTGTTCTCCCTGAAGTTCAGTTTCTTTATGGTAAGGAGGGTTAATAGCACTGCTGGAAAGCATCACTGGGCTAAGAGGGTAAATATGCACAGTCTGTAGATTATAGTGCTTTGTGTCTTATGAATACCTTTGGTGCATGATGTTAAAGCCTCACATAGGGATCTGCAAGTGCAGACTATCTCTGCTCATGAGCTTTGGCATTGCCAGGTACGCTGTAATGGTGATCAGCTCTACATATCTGACACATTTCTATTGATGCAGTTCTGCTAGTGCCTAAAATCCTGGTGATATCATCAGTTCCTAAAAATATCAAATCTTCAAGGGCATTTGGGTGATCAGCCCCCTTTGATGCAGTAAGGGCTAAGGGCTGAAATCCTTTGGGGAATATGAGCCTCGAATCTTTCTGCAGAGCACAGCTTAAGCTTCTAGGTGTATGGTAACACTGATGCACACTAACAAAGCAGGCAGATACAGTGCTCACCACTAAGCAGCCTAAACTGCCTACTTATAGGAGCTGCTCTGATAAGACAACAGCACAAACATCTCCTGCCTTGCGCAAAGGGCTTGAAAGGGGTCTGAAGGCAGTGTGACTGCAGCCTGGCTTTGCAGAGCAAGGGTGAAGATGGGGCAGGCCTGTGTGTGCTCAGCACTGAGTATTTGTAAATCAGCCTGTGGAGGAATCCCCAGAGCTCCAGCTACAATCAGTATTCAGTGGGCTGAAACTAATCCAGCGCTCTCAGCAACTTGATATTTTGCAGTGAATCCCTGCCAGTAAATTCTGTTAAATCCCAAGGCTGGGGAACAGAGGGACCTCTCAAGGCAGACGTTTAGTGGGTCCCTGGCTTGACGCAGCATTAGAAAGACTAGATTTACAGGGCACAGTGAAGTGGTCTGACTGCGAGTCTAACAGAAACCCCAAAGGGGTATTCTTCATTCACAACCTTTGTTTAGGCACTTTCTGCCCACAGCCCTGACTGTTAAATCTCAGCCTGTGCAAACTGGCTTTGTGGGAATTCATTTTCAAGACTCTCAAAAGCTTCAGGAGAACTAAGACCCCACTTGCATTGGGTTTTCTCCTTAGAAAAGACAAGCTGCACTTGTGGGAGCAGATTCAGACCTGGCATTGTTGCTTCTGCATAGTTCTAAGAAAATGTTTAAGAACTGTCATCCTGATAACATCCTTTTAATATCATTTTGCAGGTACTTTTTATGGTCCCTATTGGACTCTCAATAGGAGTTATTTCATCCTTCCAGATACCAGCTTTCTGCAACAACAGTAACTTACTGGCAGTATTTCTGCTGCTGTTACTGTTTGGGTAAGTGTGGAGCTTAGGTACTTTGATATCATTGCACAGAGCGAGTAACTGGGTATTGCAGGCTGCTGCAATTTGAGATCCAAGGGAGGAACATGTGGGCTTTTTTTTTCAGTGTGCACGTCACACATGGTGGCTAGCTGCTCTTTTCAGGAGCAGTGAGCTAAACTACTATTGTCATGCCTGCTTTATTCAAAGCAAGCTCTAGGGGAAGGTATGTAAATATTCAGGGTCACGGTGGCAGGCCAAGCTGTAAGCAGATGCTTACTGAACTCCTGCAAAGTTCAAGATAACAGAAGCATGTCAAAATCAGAGAGGGGCAAATCAAATCAGCACCACAATTCGGGGAGACCTGGCAAAGCTGTTTCCCTGGCTTTGAGTCCTCCAGGCCCAGTCCGCTTTCAGTCAGGGCTTCATGTTCAAAGTATCTATCATAAACTTCTCCATATTCTAACAGATACAAAGCCATTTGTCCTTCTTTAAGTTCCTTATGTAAGTTATGTAGGTTAGCCATGTGCTAGAACAGAACTATTACAGTGTCTGATGTCTTTAGTTGTTTGCTTTCAATGACTGTAGTATTCTCTGCACTGTTGGCAATTTATAGATACTCAACATTCTCATGGATGTACCTGCTGGCCGGGTTTTTCAAAGAAACAGGCATGGCCTTTATCGTGTATGTCTGCGTCAACTTGTTCTTTGGCATCAACACCATTATTACTCACTCAGTTGTATTTCTGATCTCCCAGGAAAAGGCCACGGACCAGGTAGGAGCCATACTAATACTCAACCCTTGGTAAAGCAACAGGAGGCTCTTGTTGAGTTTGGTGGCTTTGATCATGTCCGTAGTATCTAGTTGGTTTCCAGATATCTGAGGTAGACCAAAGAGAGGATACTAGATGCAGGATTTAGTGGGGTTCTCTAAAGACAGGACATGTCTAAAATATGAATCATGCTTGTGTGTGAATCTGCACTCCCTGCAAAGAAGGAAATAATGGTGACAGAGGGAAGAATACAAAAAAAGAGGTAGAAAACTGCCTGTTCAGAGAAGAGCAGGAGGTACCTGAAACTGTTTGATAACCAGAGAACAGTTTAGGTTGGAAGTGACATTAAAGCTCATCCAGTTCCAACCCCCTGCCACAGGCAGGAACACCTTCCACTAGAGCAGCTTGCTCCAAGCCCCTGTGTCCAACCTGGCCTTGAACACTGCCA
>WYDI02008126.1:0-13585 GCA_009867235.2 Psittacus erithacus | reverse complement strand
CCGAAAGTCAGAAACACAGCACTGCACCAGCTACTAAGAAGGAGAAAAATGACTGCTACTGCTGAACCCAGGACACTTTGCTTCTGGAATATGGAAAAAAATTAATCTAAGCAATGCAATATGCTTCTCCAGGTATCTTCTGCCCCCTTTTCTCATGACAACTTTCTGCAAAATGTCCATTTTGAGGAGAGGACTCTATTTAATAGCTGTTTCAATATCACTTATGAAACAAATTTTTCATTGCATCAAGAAAACGTTGTCAGATTTATTTAATCACACATTTTCTAGTCTTGGACAAACTTTACCTAAGTTATATATCAGCAGTAACAAAAAAATGACAAGAATAATTGTGCTCATTCACATTTCAGGTTCTCTTTAAATTCAACAATACCACACTAAGATACTGTTGCATAGAGGATAAAACTAAAACATAATCAGATATGGAACTGGCTGCTGTTTTATAAACTGTTGCTGTCCTCATGCATTCTGTGTGTCTGAAGGAGGAATGGATACCTGATAATGATTCCTGGAGATGAAAATAGTTAAAGTGTAAACTACACATATTGTACCACCACAGGAAGAAATAGTTCTCTCTTTATTGCCTTTCAACTTTCACCAAAAAATTGAAATCTACAGATGTCATAAAGTGTGATACACTGAGATTCACTTGAGTCAATTGCTAAGGTGGCACTGGAATCTAAATCTGTCATTGTTCATTGGAAAATACAGGGAAATACCTCAGAAATTGTTTATTTCTAAAACTAGTTTGCCAAACCCTAACTGCCTGATAAGACGCTGATTGTTGTCTTTGTTTTCAGCTGTTAAATGACATTAAGGGATGCTAATGATGCTAAATGATGCATTGAATGTTTTCATAATATCATGCTTAAAATTGCTGCCATTGTTATAGGAATACATTGGTGGCAAATGACAGAAGACTGGCTCAGGAGATAACCATTCCAGTCTACATGGAAGTAAAGGTTTATTGTTCCTCATCCCTCCTACTCTCCCAACGGCATTGAGTTGAAAGTACTGGTGTTGAAACACTGAGTTGTAGGTATCGATTTGCTATTTTAACTCTGAAAAGCATTCAGATTTTAACAGATTAGATTTTCCTGGAACCAATTTAAAGAAAGGACTACAAATACCCCCACCCCACTCTCTTTAATGTTATTATTTAATCTAGGAATACTTTTTTCCCCCGAAGATCTATTAGCTTTAATAAATATTTCCTGCTGGAGAAAATGTCTGTTTTGTCCTCTTAAAAACAAAATAAACAAGGAAAGGATGGGGGGAAGATGTCATTTTTGCCATTTGTCATTTCATGAACTAGGGGGTCTGAAAATTATGGACTTTTTCTTCCCTCAGAAATAAATGTTTCATTCTCAGAGCCATGAAATATTTTTTTTCTTGCACTCAGAAAAGTGAGGAAGTTACTGCTGCAGAGAAAAGCCACAGTTTAAATCCAAATATTGGCAGGTGAAGATGTGGGGGCTTTTTCTTTCCTGTTTGTTAGTTTCGGCCAAGAAACTAAATTACTATTTGAGAAGGATCACAGCAGTGTATTGCACCTTTCATGCTTAGCAGAGGCATGAACATCGTGACTAAAGAGAGTTACTTTTCTCTGCATAAAACACCTGATTTTACTCTGACAAAGATCATAACAGGTTAGTGACTGGAAGAAGACTGATAAAAAACCCCTGGTATATATGTTGTTCTATGCTTTTGTTTTGTAGCATTCAACTCTACGTCTGTCTTTTGATGTACACAAATGGCAGATGGTTTCTCAGAAGAAGGCTTTTTTTTCCTGACTAAATATCTTAAATAAATAGTAAGTAATGCCATATCTTTATGCAAAGTCATGCAAGGCATTCAGGTACTTGAAAGTACAAAACTTGAAAGTACAAAGTACAATAACGCTTTAAAAAGTTTTTAGGGACTCACTTTCATCTATAAAACACGAAAACAAAATCAATTCTGCCCAGAAATAACATAAGTGATCTCGTAATTGAAGTAATCTTTACAATACAGCTTGTGCAGTCACAGGACAAAATGCAAGATATTTTTTATTTTCCAGAAAATGGCTCAAAGGCAAAGTGAGCATAGCCCTTTGAGACCTGCAATAACCTACAATGAGGGCAATAGCCATCACAGAGAAAATATAACAGATGGCAGCATGGTTGCCTTACTCGCAGATACAGGTTACTGAACAGATGCCTTTAGGGCTTAATATTAAATTTTTTTCCCCCCTTCTTCTAGACCATTGAATAGCTTCGTGCATGTCGTATATAAAACAAATGTAAAGCACCACAGGGAAATGAATAAAGTTTCGAATGGTAAAATGTCAACAGAAATACAAATTTACAGAGGATAATGCTTCATTAATGTTGCAAGTATAGGCTGAAACATAACCTTACCCTTTGCAGTACACTGTATCTATCACACATTATTTTGAGCTATGTTACCATAGTTCAAAAAGCAGACATGTAAAATCTGTTATAAACCCTCCATTTGCTTTGCCAGAAAGGTCAGCCACCCAACAAGCTAAAAGTCACCTTTCTTGTTTACCAGCTTTAAACACTCAAAAGCAACAAGACTGAAATAGGGAGAAAAATTGTCAAACACAGCTACCATGAGGATTTCTACAGATATCTGAAAAGCTAAATAATAGAGAAATAGATCATCCATTGGTAAAACCGATAACAGCAAGAAAGATTACTTCCAACTCCTCAGACACCACGGAATTCACAATTAAACCAAGTCATTATGCAGATCAGCCTCCTAACATGGATTCCCTCTTGATCAATTGCTGTGATACATTACAAGACCCCTAGGGACATACTAGATTTTTCAGGTCCTGAGTCTTTTCTCTAGGTGACAAGACAAACTCCTTTTGTCTTCAATAAGACCTGCGTTTCATCTTATGTTCACATACAAAAATACACTTGAGTACAGACACACATTTTTTCCTACAACTGCAACAGTGTCAGAAAATAAAAGAACTTTCTATCGATTACTCCAGTCTCCCTTTCATGATGGGATGTTACAATACTAAAAATGGTGCATTCTTCAGGGCATTTTAGGGAATGTCTCTTAGCTGGAACAGTATTTTTCTACTAAAACTACATTCCTTAACTAAGGAAGAACAATGTTTTACAAAGAAACTAGCTTCCTTGTTTCAAAACAGAAGCACATTGTTTGCAATAAAGAAGCATTCAGCTGGAAAGTGTAGTGGGAAGTGGACATCATTGTCACTTCCACCATTTTCCCTGCAGGAAACTGCATTTTTATTGCTCTAACTAGTAAAAGTGAAGGAAAGACAAGGAGACAGTGAAATACCTGAAAGCAGATGTGTGTCAGAGTACTTGCTCTAATTTACACTGCTTTTCCAGAAATGTGGTGTTCGAAACACCACAGGGAACTTAATCCTAAGCTTCACAGAAGTTTTGGCATGATACAGTTTCTTAGGGAAAGCAGGATAACCTTCAGCTGAGGATGAATAGGGATGGTTTGCTTTCATCTTACTATGAACAGGTTACCACCCCATATAATCTATTTTCTCTGTCTCGATTCTCCTTCAGCATTGTGGCTACCTTCCAACACACTATGAAGTGGCTGGACAGTGTAACATTGAAGATTGGTGGAAATCTGTAAGAAAGGTGAACTTCAAAGGCTATCTGAAAAAACCTTAAGTGTTCCTGAGGAAAAAAAGTAACCACGGGTTAGGGAAATAGTGTTAGGAATAGACCTCAAAAATCTAGTGTATGAATCGGGGAAAACGGAACTGTCTATTTCTATAGCCCACTAGTCAATTTTTCATCATGCTTGAGTCACCAAAACATTAACTTCCAATCAGAAACCAATTTCTTTCCCTGGAAGCCAATTATGTCATCTCATAGGACTTATTAAAACAAAATATTATAGAAATGCACTATAAGAGAAAACCCATCCAACCTACCCTACAGTAAGTGTGTTAAGTAGCTAGAGTACATTTGCTTCTTCCTTTTTATTTTTCGTCATCTCAAAGTATTCCATTTTCATAGTAAACAAGCAGATGTTAACAGGCTGACTTGGTAATAAAAGGCTTTCCCTTAAACAAGAGTCTTTCATCCACTAGATTAACACAGAAAGGCTGTATCATGAACTGGTTCATCTAGATAGGAAAGAAGGATGGTCCATGGGAATCAATATAAGGTATTGTGTTCATCGTCGTCTTCATTTATCATTACAATAAGGTAATAAAAAACATAGAATGATATATAAAGATTAAGGCAAAATGGAAGGGGACACAAAACAAGGAGAAAAAAGGCAAGGGAACTAAGCTACACAAACTCATACAAAAAACAGTAAACTACATTTTGAAAGATACTGGCTATTTACTTTATTCAAATAAATCAGGAAATCTTATTCCATTATAGTGACATAGGTACTAAATGCAAATGTTGAAAAATAACTGACAATTGAAAGAATTTTAGTCTGAAGATGCAAAAGTCCCACTCACATTAGCCAAAAGAAACAAACATGTCACAGCTGTAAGGGTAGCAGGAATACTGGGCTCCATTTCCAGGCATGTAAATATAAGATAAATGGAAGTAAGTAAGTAAGTAAGTGAAAGATAATTGTAACCTGCATGATGTTATGGTTCAGCTCCAGCAGCAACTAACTGACATGAAACTGCTCTTTCACAGCACCACCCCCCAGTGGAATGGGAGGAAAATCAGAAAGAAGGTAAAAGCCATGGTTTAAGATGAGTTTAATAATTGAAATAAAATATAATAATAAATGATAACAATAATAATAATAATGATAGTCACGAAAAGGGAGACAACAAAAAGAGAGAAGCACCCCCCCCTAAAAAAACCAGGTGATGCACAATACAATTGCCCACCACCTACTGACTGATACCCAGCCCAACCTGAGCAGTGATCAGCCTCTCCTGGCCAGCTCCCCCCAGTTTCTATACTGGGCAAGATGTGCTGTGGTATGGAACACCCCTTTAGCTAGTTTGGATCAGGTGTCCTGTCTCTGCTTCCACCTGGCTTCTTGTGCCCCTCCTCACTGGCAGAGTTTGAGAGACTGAAAAGTCCATGATCAGGGTTAATGCTACTGAGCAACAATGAAAACATTGGGGTTTTTATCAGCATTGTTCTCAGACTAAAGCCAAAACACAGCACTTCACTAGCTACCAAGAACAAAATTAACTCTATTCCAGCTGAAACCAGGACACATGATTATTAAGAAGGAGCAAAAAGGGCAAAAGTGGAAAAAAGCTGGCACTCAAATTGTCAAGTTTGGAGTTGGCAATGCTTTCAAAGGTGTATAATATGGTATTATAAATATTTGAAAGGCATAAATCCCAAGGGGATGTAGCAGATGTAGTGGTATGAACAAACCTCTCTAAGCTGAATTTATTGAGCAGCTAGATTTATTTTGGTTGAGCAGATCCTTAACCAGATTATTCATATTTCAGACACAGAAAACAGCGTCGTCTTGCCCCCTTTTGAGTCAGAAATACTTTTCATTTGAGTACTAAATATTCCAAGAGATGTGAATGTTTCTGAGAGTCCCCTTTTTTTTCGTGCCTGTACTCTAAAAGTTAAAAATGTGCAAACTACCAGAGGAAACTCCTTGATTTGACATTCAGACACTCTCCTGCCTTGAGCCAGCAATATAAATAAAACTCGGGGCCTGCTCTCAAATGAGTAAGTTCCATGGCTGGTGATACAACCCATCACCAATTACATGCCTCATCTAGTTGAAGAAAGGTAGGCTGACTTCACTAGAGATGCACAGCAGCTGACTTCAGCCTGCAGGGAAAACTGATTCCACGTTTAAAGTATGACAGGAGGCACATTATAAACTGCAACACAAATTTAAGATGTTTGCAAATGATTTTCTTCCTTCTTTCCCCACCACTTCTGGCGCAAAGCATGTACTACATCGCAGATTGCAAATCATTGGTGTGGGGGAACATCTGGTTAAAAATGATTGCCCTTTTTCCATTTATGTTTACATTCACTCACTTGTGTGTTACCAGACTGTTTTAATGTTCTGCTTCTAAAGAAAATAGTCTAGTTGCCTTCTAAATCCAATTCAGCTTTTCAGTGTTAATTGCCTTTTCCCCATATGTTCATTATTCTGTGCTTCACAGGTTTTGGTTTACTTTGTTTCTCTGGATTTAGGTTGTGTAGACTTAATTTCTTCATTCACCACTAGCACACAGAAGGTAATATTCTCTGAAGCCACACCTTTCCATAACCAATATTTTGGGTGTATTATTTTGAAAGCCATAAGGTGAATAATAAATATTTTAGAAAAAACACATAGTGTTGTGATTTAAGCCCAGTTGTAACTCAGAACCATGCAGCCGCTCTCTCACTCTCGCCCTTTTCTCCCTCTGCACCGCCCCCCCCCCCCGGAGGGATAGGAGGGAGAATCAAAAGAATGTAACTCCCACGTGTTGAGATAAGAGCAGTCCAGTAACTAACGTATGCACAATGGGGTCCTTTTGCCACTTCCTCCCAGGCAGGCTGATTTCAGCCTCCAGTACAGTCAACTCTTGAGATCCTCCTGTCACTCCAGAAAGGTAAATAAGTTCCATCCCTTGACAGCTTGATGACATCAGGGTACACTGTGCACCAGTATCTACTAGAGCCTTATTCTTCTGTGGGACTGATGTGCCAGGCCATCTGATCCACACAGTCCAGTAAATTCGATCATCCCCTACATCCACCTGGCTGGAGTCAGTGCCCCTCTAATAGTCATCACAACGTTGGACACTTAAGTCTTGTAGAAAGTGATTAGTCTTCTTTATCACAGGAGCTGGAGTAAAATCAGCTCTTCCACTCCATCTGAGAACCTGCTCACCAGAGACTGAAGCCGCAGCTTTCATGGGATGATCAGCCTTGATCTTTGTTCTTCTCTTCAATTCACGCACCCTTTCCTCCAAAACTGAAGTAGGTTTTCCATTTCAGTTCGTCATGTCTTCTCCGTGATCCCGCAAGTAACACCATACGGTGGCCCGTGGCATATACCTCTTATATCTTCTCTCTCGAACAGTAGGACGTCTTTTGTTAATAGCCGAGACATGCTGGTACACGTGAGGAGCTGAATAGATCTGATAGATCATCTCTCAATTGTTTGAACTCCTGGGACAGTTTTTCCACAAATGATGGAAGGGGTGAGATTATCTTCGAACTCTGGGAGTTTATGAATCATTTCATCCACTGTTGGTGGTAATATGTCATTCCAGGTTACTGTTGCCAATGAATGGGCATATGATGATGGTGCATTCCGTGTAAATTGCCGCCACACTGGTTGTGTACATTCGATTTCGTCTGGATCTATGGGTATATCCCCAGCATCCGGCTTGTGATAGATCATCTCTACAATGGCTGATTCCCTCAGAGATCGGCTGCTTCCTTCTAGAGTAGTCCACTTGGCTGAACAACTCATAACATCGTCCTTGTTGGAAACCTTTCTTTCACAGCTGCCAAGAGCCGCCTCCAAAGGCTGAGGGACTTTTTCTCTGTTGCAATTGCTTTGTCAATTCCCCCTTCCCTAGCAAGTGATCCCAGTTTCTTGGCTTCTCTGCCTTCTAGTTCATGACATGTACCACCAAATTGGAATTCAAGGACTGCATAAAAGCATTGTGGATATATTTTGTAGGAAAAATATTAAATATTATAATCTATACATGTTCATATTTCCTTTCTTTTTATTATAATCTAAAGCCTTTGTTCCATCTATTTTGGGGGGGGTGTTTGTTGTTTGGTTTTGCTTTGTTTGTTTCTTAACAAAAGGCAACTGTTGTGTTAAAAAAAAACCAACGACAAACCAACAAAAAAACCTGAACAAAACTCAGGTTAATAGATTTTTAAGTAAAGGCAACTCTATAAACCTTTAGTCTGACCTGAAGAAACAGAAGTTGGAGCTTCCTTGAACTTCTAACCCTGAGACCAAACCCTGTAGCTGCACTGAGCTACTCAAGCACGTAGCAGCCTGTCTCGACTTCAGCAGCTGTGTGGAAGGACACTTCTGCGGCCCATGGTGACCTGTTTCAGCAGCTACCTCTTCTCACTATTAACATTCTACAACATTAAACAAGACAGAATTCTTCTTGCTTGAGCTCCTGGTCATCAATCCTTAAGGGTTTTAACTAATTATTTACAGAACTTGCTGCTGGTGTTTTCCAGGGACAAACTTGTGAAGTGTGATCCTTCTTAACCTATGAGTCACTGCAAGTGCTGACGGCACATGTTAAGGGGAACTTCAGATTTATTATTCTACAGATCACTGTATGTGTAGGTTGACAGTACAGCAAGGCCCCACAATGTCCTGAAGTTCATGGCTGGATACCTTAGACATGTTTCCTTAGTTGTCTTAAGATTCCACTATTCATACAACCATATCTACATTTATGTGGTGTTTGACCAAGATGTTACACTGTGGCTGTGATCTACTAATTATTCTTTACAAGCCCTTTTCAGAAACACTTCTGCCCAAGAGAAAAGAACATCACAGACTTCCTTGTTTGTTCCCCAAATAAGTGGCTGAACATTTGCCTATATTATAATTCTTATGGGTTTGATCCAGCTAACCAGAGGACTGTGGCACTGAGTCTTTTAAAAATGTACTCTTTGTCTTTCAGGGTTCAAGGAAAACAAAGTATTTAGTATCTTTTATACAGATGAATAAATGAGCCATACGGAAATGAATGACCAGATCCATACAAAAGACACTGTGGGACTGGAGCTGAACCTCTGTGTCCAGCTACAGTCCTGAAAAACACATTTACTTCTCCTTTATAACATTTTGTTATACCCTGCCGCATTAAGTCCTTTTGCAATGCTCCTGAAATGACAGATTGAGTAAATCAGTGTCTATCTCATGGTTTAGCCTGAGGATGAATCCAGAAAACAGGAGTGCTTTAGTCCTTTCTCTTGAGACTTTAAGTATAAAACACCTAAACAACCTCAGAAGCTCTCATATTTCACCTCAAAATTCTGTTCCATGGATCAGAGCTGTGGAAATATGAGTACTGTCACACTAAAAATTACTCCAATTGATAGGTCTTATGACAGAGCAAGGAAGTGAGAAGGCAGTGAGAAGTCAGCGGCAAGGAGGGCATCACCTTTCCTTTCCACAGAATAATCCATGTAGTTTGTGGAAGATTTGTCCAATCTTCCAGTTATGGGCTATGAGCTTTCAGTCTATTCTACCGGTTTGCTTTGGAGAATCCCTCCTACTAGGGACAGTTTTCTCAATACTATTTTTTTTCTCTTTTTGTAATTTCAGTTCTGTCAATCCTGTGTAAAACACTGCCCTTACTGCATCTTTATCTGTTTCCATATGAATCATGGTGGATTTTTTTAATGCCTGCTACATTTAAAAAAAGAAAGGTATGATGAGAAGGTGATTTGCCTGAAGGTTCTTTTAAGTGTGTTGCAGCAACTTCGGAAAGAAAGTACTTTGCTGACTTTACACCCTGTAAAAACCTCAGGGACAGCCTTCACTGATTTTCCTGAAGCTGCATCCATGCTCCTGAGAGGGGGAAAAAATACCAAAGCAGTAATACATTCTGTGGCTTTATACACACCATGATTGAAACACGTTTCAGGGCAGGTGTACTAATGTGACAGAGAAGAGTTTTGCTCATTAACTTCAGTGCCTTAAGTTAGGATAAGATTTAGCCACAGAGCATTACCTTCTAATCTTTAGATGAAAGCAGGAAAAGCTACTTATGATATACCAGTACACAGAAACAGATGTCAGCTGCTGACCACAAAATAAGCCTTTGATATGCCAGAAAAGGTGAGTGCTTTCCACAAACTCCTAATAGCTCTCACTTTTGAGCACACCTCTGACTTTCAAAGTGTCCGCCTACTGGCACAAGCCCAAGTTGGCTTTTTTTTTAACTTCTGGGTTATATGTAAACTCTAACCTATTTCAATGCATTCTGCACACAGATATAAAGCATTTTCTGCAGTGAAGGATTTTTCAAACTGATCTTATTTAAGAAGTGTTACTGAACTTTAGAAGAAGATAAATATATCTTCAGTATCAATGGCTTCAAGAAACCCCCTATTCTGCAATTGAAACTGTCAATTCTGTAGAGCTTGTGTGCTTGTGCTACCAAATATATATTAAAAAAAAAAGGAAAAGTATGTTCCTTCTTCAAACACAAGCCCTTCTTTCATGTTGTCCCTTCAGCTGAGATCTCATTTTAGGCAGATAGATGGGGGAATGAATAGCACAATCCAGTAACCATTATAAATACTTCATCTATATTTAGGGGGAAAAAATACCGACTTTCTGTGCACACAGACACTTCAGAAGCTACCTTGAGGCACTTTATCAGACAATGTATTAATGGAAACAAAGAAGAGTTGAAGTGGTCCTACATGACCCCTTTAGTTCAGATCAGGAGTGCTCCTTGAATATGTGCTGATTGTCCTCAGTTACTGATCAGTGCCCAAAGGCAAGGACTGTCCTGAGGCACACAAGCAGAACTTCTCTTTTTGTGAATGTATATAATCATATGTATTTTAATGTTAGGAAATCTGCAGCTGTCATAGACTGCGGCGCTTCCCTATCAAATTCAGACAAAAAAGTCATACAGCCCAGTACAGGTTTTACTTCCTGACTACACTCGAAATTACATTTGCAAAATCAGTGATGCACCACACTCATTGATCTTAAAACCCGAATATTTTAAATACGTGCCTGGGGTTTGGTAGAAAAATCTTGGTAGAGGGGGAGTTGTGTTATGTTTGTTTTTATTTCTTCCCATATAAACTCTGAAGCATTTAAGATATCAGAAAACTATGAAGATAGAAGCAGCAGATGAAAACCTCTGCTGTGCACAGGCTTAGCACAAGGAGCACTGTTCTGACTGGCACAAGAGTGAGTGTCACTGTTTTCTGGGTTTGCTGTTGGACAAGGAGTGAGTTTGCCCCCTCCTTCCTGTTTTGGTGTGTTTACAAAGAGGCTCGTCTAGATCGTTTAGCAAGAGCTTGTGGAGAAGAGCACCCAGTAACTTAATCACCAGCCACACATGGAGTTACAGACTAGGTTGAGGGGTTCATTAATCTTTTATATTATGGATAGAGTTTTTAATCATATCTATGTTTATTCTGCTTTCCTATAATATATCTAGATGAGAAACTAAACAGAAGGGTAATATGATAGTGACAAAACAGACAGACACCATAAATGCTTTTCTGTGCTTCTTCAGGAAGGCACTAAGGCTGTCATAAGATGTTTGGTAGAGATTTTGTTTTCATCATTCACTCCTTGGTTGGCATCTGCCATATCTTGCAATGTCAATGACAGCCTGGCAGTTACTTAGGTATCTTTAATTTCTCCACAACACAGGTATAAAGAATTTGCAATACAGTAACCTGTAATGGCAGGGACCACAGTAACACTAGGGTTTAGTTTGACATAGCCATGTATTCCTCTGTGTTTTCCTCTGTGCCTCCCAGGTAGGTCCTGCACACATGTATGCACTAGGAAGAAGCGTAATTTAAGCCAAGGCAAAGCCCTTGAGGATCCGGGCCATCAACAGTAAGTAATTCTTAGCAGTAACAAATCAATGACTTACAATATGGATCCAGGGGAAACAGCTTCTGAATACTAGGACAGAACTCGGCAAAATTCATTTTCATCCCCGTCAGCCCCATTCAGATAGATGCCATCTTTCCTGTTACTAAAAGGACTCATATATTTTTCCGACCACCAGCTCTGACAATTCTGCTGAGAACTATCTTTTCCAGTATATCATTATAAGTTTGCCTTTAAAATGAGTTATAAGTATCTAAGCCTGAAATATGCCAGAATGGCAGTTAAGCAAGTTCAGAGGAAGAGAAAAAGGTGCTAAGCCTGTCAAGCTGAGACAGCAGAGTGTTATGAATGCAGACACCTAGCAAATCAGTCACAGGAGAAAGTTAAGCAAAAAGCAGCACTCTTCTTGAACTCCGCAGTAAATCTGAGTGTGGAGTATTGACTGCCCGCTAGAAAAAAAGTTCAGAAACTTTTTAGTGCGGCCATCAAATAAATTATCACGTGGTAAAGCCCCAAAATGCCAAGGTCAGGTAATTCTTCTGAAAAAAATTCCCAGTAAAATCGTCCCCACACGTTTATAAATTTGCCAGAGTAGCACAGAATTTAAAGCAGCAAAATGACTCCACTATGAAAACTGAGAATCAAGGGATTCAGGTTCATGAGAATACTCAGTACCAAAGTTTAACCCTGAATATCTGAAACAAAAATGCGTAGAGCACCCAGGATTTTTCTTTCTTCAGAACATGTATATCTGAGCACACAATCTTTTTCAAATAATACAGTACCTCTGACTGGAAATAGAGGAGGTCAGAGTAAATAATGATAGGGTGTTTTTTCGTGGGTTTACTACCTGTATAAAATGAGGTTCACATTAAGCTAATGTAAATAGATGACCACAGAAAAGTTGTTTCAAGCAATCTCTTTGCTGAAGGCCTCAGTAAACCTTTCTAAATTGTTGTAACTATAAAGAATATAAAATCCTTTTACCCTGATAATGTTTTATCCAGATTAACATGTTTGTACATGACAACACATTTTGGGAAAGCAAGCCTCAGCCTATAGATTAATCCTTTAGTCTCCCTGGGCTTCAAAATTCATTCACTACAAAACAGTTGAGGGAAAGGCCAGCCAACATGCTAAGGGGAAAACGTCCAGCTTCCCAGCAAGTGGATGTCAGGTAGCTATTCAGAGATAATCCATTTCGCATCTCCTATAGTCATTAGAGAAGGTCAGTTAAGCAGAGTTCAGATACACATCCAAATTTGATTTACTGAGGTTTACTTTTCAGTTTGCTTCTAAAAGAGAAATCCAAATTGGTCAGGATCACTGCAATACCCATACTTGCGTTAGGTTGCAGGAAGAAGACTACAAATCTATATGTTTTAGAATGAGAGTGACTAAGGAGATTCTTCCTTTCTTAGTGGTTTTCATCTAGAGCTAGAAATGCACAAGTAGGAAATCATGTCCAGCTCATTATTGTAACAGCAAGATGCAGGCAGTTCTTTATGGTAAAGCTCTCATTTCATACGCCCTGATAGTAAAATCGTAAGTGGGAAATACATTCCTTTCCCACCTTCCTATAGAACTAAATGTGATAAAATAGAGCGTTAGACCCTTTCAAAATTTTGAAATCAAAGTGCTTTAAATGAGAGACGAATTAGACCATCTGGCTTAGGGAATTGAAATGACTTCCCACTGTCATTTGGTATTTAACTGTAAGAAGAGCAACCTATCTGAAACTTTTCACTAAACCAACAAAAATGCCATTGTCCCCTTTGTCCTGCACATCTGTCCTTGCACATTACTGTGCAGCCCCAAAAGTACAGGTCTGCCATTCCCTTGCTGTCCATAGTACATTTTCACAAGAAGTTGAAAGTCTGCAAACAAAAATATTTTCTAGACCTGCTATTGGCTCCCAAGAAAAGCAGGATCAAGCTTCCCATGTGTCATGGGTTCAGCAGTAGCAGTCATTTTTCTGCTTCTTAGTGGCTGGTGCAGCACTGTGTTTCTAACTTTCAGC
>WYDI02008125.1:0-45690 GCA_009867235.2 Psittacus erithacus | reverse complement strand
CTGGACTGTTCTTATCTCAACCCGTGGGAGTTGCATTCTTTCAGTTCTCCTCCCCATCCCTCCGAGACTGGGGGGGGGTGGGGGGCAGGACAGGTTGTGGGGGGAAAACAAGCAGGCTATGTGCTTTGTCTAATTTACGACTAAGCTTAAACCACAACAACTGCACAGTCACAAACCTACAGACCAAACAAGACCCTCAACTTCAAACTCAAGTAGTAGATAAACTATAATGAGATATTTAAAGAGAAGCTTACTGGTCCAGGATTGCTGTTTCACCATCTGCAAATATTTCGTTAGTGGAAGCCCAAGGCGTATCTTTTGTTCCTAGTGCTGGGAGGGGGAGGAGAGAGGAGAAGGAATAAAACAGTCTAAATTGGACCCATTTCAGGTAATAACTGAAATGTATCATCTTATCAGAAGAATCTTTTCTGCTTGAGTAACGGGAGGTTGTATTTGTTTTTTTGCATAATCGCAACATTAAACAGAAACCTGACAGAAGACGTAAAACAGATCTTGTACTTATGCTTCAAGAAAAACACACGTAATTCAAATTGCACATATAAAATTAAGGGGACAATTTAAATGGGTACATACTGCACACAAAACCAATTGAGATTACTCTCCAAGAACCTAATACAGCCAAGGACTGGTAAAACTTGTAAGTACTCTTCAGAAGAAAGATGTTACTGAGGATTAAAAGGAACACTTGCAGAATAGATTGACTTAAATTGAGGTTTTATTAGTATCTAACATAAGGCATCTTTCAGAAGGCTTTCAGGTAATCAGCTTGCTTTAAAATACCACATGTCAACATTTTAGTCAATATTTCTGTGTATCAATAAACCAAAGCAGAGACCATTCTTTTTGCAGCAGGCAGTACTTCTCACTTCAGCATAGTGCACTGGAGAGTACCCGCAAATCCAGCAGCGCTTTAGCTTTCTTTTAGCAGAAGGTCTCTCCAAGTGAACTCTGTCTACAGAAAAGGGACTTCTTCAATAGAACCAAACCCATTAGCAAGGGTGGTGGAAGGGAGAAGGGTACAAAGGTGCAAGGGAAATTTCACACTGCAGAGTGTAGGGCTGTGTCTCCTTCCCTCTTTGCTCCATTAACTCCACCTATACAGCACATGCTCCAACATCACCTACAAGGCTGCAAGACCAGCCCCTTCTTTCAACAGAAGGAAAAAAACCTGTATATCCGTGGTACGCTGCTGACATCAGGCCCAAAATGTGTGGCATTTTCCAGCAGATTTATGTTCAGTGAATATGAGTAGTTATAAACCTGAAGCCCAAAAGACTACTCAGGGCCTTTAAGCTTCCACCAGATTCCTTCCTTTGTAGTCCTTCAGGGGATAAAATATGTGCCACTTCCCTCAGCCAAGGCTCTGAAGAGAACACAAGGTAGAGCCCCTGACTTATGTCAAGCAGTACAAATTTTTTTGGTTTTCCTGATGAAATTAAATGGTATCCTACAAAGAATAATGGGCTAGATCAGGAGAGCTAATGTTCAGCCACGTAGGCAGTGAGTCCAGTCAGGGGCAGCCAGATCCAAGAGCAGCTTACAGCTACTCCTCAAAGGTGATGATAAGCTGAGGTGAAACAGCAAGTAGGGCTAACTCCTTATAGTCACTGGTAGACAAAAAGAGCTAAATGAAATTACTACTGTGTTCCTCAGCAAAAACTTGGGGATTTTCTGTAGGAGCTGATGTCATTATCAAAATGCAGATCTTAGATACAAAATCTTTTCCAGGAGAGCAAAAAAGTTAGGCTGAAGAGCTCTATGAGGGAGCTACCAGACCTTTCATGGCTGTCAAGGCTGGAAGGTGGATGCATTGTTAGGAGTGATGAAGGACAGTGATTTATCCCTTTATTTAGACACATCTGGCTATTACCCAGAAGCTTCTGTCTCCAAACTAACACAAGTAACCTGTCCAGTAAGCCAGACAGCAAGCGGCAATCACGCCATAGGGAATCTATTTCTTTAATAACCAGACTTAGAAGCTGTCTTATGGAAATACATCAATGAAAGTAGGAACTGGGCCTGGGACTTCTAGTCTTATGCAATCATTTCCCTCCATCCTTAGCCTTCAAAGCCAGCAGTGGGATGACAAAAATCAGAAGACCAGCTCTGATGAAGTACATGATGGAAAGAGAGCAACGGTAGTTCTTTATTATTAGAGAAAACTATTAAAAAAGGAATCAACCTTTACCATCTATTAGCTAGTTCCCAAGTAAGCTGATAAAAATCACAACATGACTTGGTCACCATCTCCCTTTACTCTGGTGATTTTCCCTTTGGTCAGATGATACATGCACACTTCCAAAACTGTGAAAACACTGAAAACTGATAATTTTTCTTCAATTTGACAAAACAGTTTGTGCTGACTATAGCAAAATTCATCAGCAGTGACAACAGAGGTGCAGAATACAAAGTCACATAGCACAGAGCACATTTAAATCTAGCAAAATTTTCCAGACAACTTTTAAATACTGTACTGTTGCACATCTATTATGCAGTACAGGCTTTTAATACATTCGCCACACAACCCATACCCACCCACTTTGCATGTTCCTATTGCTGTATAACGCATTTCCTCTTCGCAACAGCACCCAACCTCCTTCCAAATGAGAACCACGGCTGTATCCCTAGTTAAGAGCAATACAGCGTTGTTTAGAGAAGTCTATCACAGTAGGAAAAGATATGGCTTGTAATATGAAAACAAGGAGAACCAGTAGAGTGCAAATCTAGAGCAATGGCTTTTAAGATTGTGTACTTTTACATATATATGTTTTACCTCTTTCTGTGGATGAAATCAATGGGTGCTCACTGTTTTCCAAAATCTAAAATAGACAAGTCTTTTTTTTATGACTTAAAAGCATAGTTTAGCCTTTGCTGAGAAGACTTTTTTCTACACACAAAGCATACCACTCAATTACATCGAAACAATTTCATTCAGGTCACTGAACATCAGTAGGTAGCATGATTTTGTGCCAGGAGTGTATTATACAAGAGCACAGCAGTTTTGAGGTTTGGAATTGAAATGGAAATTGCAATGTGGATGAATATTGACAGTAAGCATATACAGCAGCAGGAAGCATCCTGCACTTACCTAGGGCCACGTGACCAACCCATTCCTGACAAGCAATCCCTCTACCACATCATACAACAAATTGTACTTCTTAACTCAAGTTCATTTCTAGCGCTTGTGTGCAAACAGCTGTACAAGTATAGGAGTCACATGTATGAATAAATGTTAAAAAATTACGTTCTTACACTTAATTTCATAGCCTAGATCCATAAATCCTATTTTATTCTCTTGCATAACTGAAGGCTTTTATTTTAACCTGAAATAGAACAACATTAGGTATTCCTGGTCCTAGTTTTTCCTCTCTGAAGAAGGACTAGAATTGGTGATGACTTATGTTTATTGATCCAACATTTCCAACATCTTTGAAACACAACTTTAACACACTCAAAGATCAGACTTCTTGTTTTGGCCATTGTTCATAAAGGCCCCTTTGATAGATGCCAAATAAAGGATTTAGTCATTTTCTGACAAAAATGAACAAAATGCATATCAACTTACTGCAATTAGAAGCATTTACATAATTAAATAAAACTGAGATGGAGTCATATCCTCTATAACACACAGTATGTTTCTGGAAATGACCTGGCTCATAAGACCAACTTCAAAAGATGAGTTTTACTTTAAAAAAAATAATATCCCAGTCTCAACAAACCATCACTACTTCTCTAATTCAAAGCTAGCATGCTCTGTTGACCGGGAGGCAGCAGAGAACAACTCCAATTGCTTACTTTCTCCATCCAAGGAGATAATTTATTTTTTACTATTAAAACCCCCAACATAATCTCTGAGGATGAGGGCTTTTTCTTAGCTGTGATTATTACCTCTTGGCTCATATACTCTGACAATCACAAGCATTACCCTATGGCTTTTTCAACATGCAATGGATTTCATCAATTGTTCTCTAGCAGTATCTAAACTACCATCATGTTACACCAACCAAAGATCATCTGTCCTCTGAAAGATTTGGGGTTATGACAAGATCTGGCCTAGTTTTAATTGGCTCAGACTGCCTGCTGAATTAATCAGTTAAGGGCTCTAAAACTAACACCTCCATGCTAATTTTACCCTTTCCCTGCCCTGCAGTTACTCATCACAAATGCGAACAGCAGAGCGCATTTTAAATGGAGTATTAAAACTTTAAAAGTATTGAGCAAACAATGGATAAAGTGAATTGTTAACACATTTTGTATTCATTGTAACAAAGCTAAGATTAAACTGTTAGCCTGTCTTTAATTATAAGCATTCAGTATGTATCAACTGTTTATATACCACCTGCATGTTTGCAGGGTTGTTCCACAACACCCTCAGTAGCTGTTTCAAAAGAAGTAATGTCAAGGAAGTCTCTTGGGAAACCATCAAACGCCATTTTTACATGTGTAATTAACAACTGCAACTCCTAGCAATGTAAAAGAATCAATGTGAACTCTCAGTTAAGTCAGAAGTTTGTTTCAAGGTAACAGCTGTCACAAAACTGAGACAAGAAGAAAAATAGGGAGAATAAACACTTACTGGTCATTTCTAGTCTCTGAAATCTTTAAGGGTTTGCTTCTGCAGCCCTAGTCAGTATGTATGTTGGTAGGACAATGTGCGTTAGCATAACTTGACACAAGGAACATCTTCAGGATTCAGGTATGAATGTCTCAACTTTTGAAGGGGATAAACTCGCACCACTGACACTGATGGTGCCACAAGAGCAGCAGGACCAAGACTTTTCCCCCAAATGCCTAACATGCTTGAACCTTCAACAGCTCCCCTCCTTCCAGCCTGATTCTTCAGATACTTCTCACATCTCATAGTCTTCCTTTCTTTTGTCCACCCAGACATTCAGCCCTTCACATGAGTCTGCCTTTGGCAAAGGTGAGGCCCACCATTTGCAAAACCTCTGCATATGTTTTCTCTGTCCAAAATGATTACTGCTTTACTATTCAGAAAAACATCACCCCTGAGTATGGGAGCTATTTCTTAGCTCTGGTTGTTGTCTCTTGGCTTATATACTCTGACAATCACAAGTATTACACTATGAAATTTTTCTCCCATGACTGATTTCATTGATTATTCTCTAGCAGTATCTAAAGTACCATCATGTTACACCAATCAAAGATAATATTTCCTCTGAAAGATTTGGGATTACAAGATTTGGCATCATTTGAAAAATGTGGTTAAATGCAGTTCACTACCTCCACACTGCTGCTTTTGTCCTCTACATGCTGACATACAGGATCACATTTTCACTTTCAAAAGCCAACAAGCAAAGAGCTGAACATGTTCCAATTTTGTTCTTCTAGAAGAATTTCAAAGGGGAAAACAAATGGCCCATGTCTCGGGGAACATGGAGTGAAACCAAAAAGAAAAACTGCAGCCTGCTCCCAAAAGCAATGAATCTTTAAGCTGGACCAGCACAAATCCTTTATGTGTTAAATGGATGGGAATTACAAAAATATTTCTTTCACATGTCACTTCTTTCACATCCCAGCTGAAACTAGGACACCTTGTTAACCTAGATCACATATTTTTTTCAAACTCTGCTATTCATTAGGAAGGGAAAAAAAAAAATCAAAAGCAATAAAATCTGGGAAAAAAAAGGGTTGTTAGAAAACTCAGTTTTCAGAAATTAGAAGATATTTAGATAGGTTGGACAGGGCCTTGGCTGACATGGTCTAGTGTGAGGTGTCCCTGCCCATAACAGGGGGGTTGGAACTAGATGATCTTAAGGTCCTTTCCAACCCTAACTATTCTATGATTCTATGATTTAGATGCATATGTCTTGCTTTATTGGCTTAGAAATCTCTGATGGCACATAATTAACCAAGAAACCACTGAAGAGCTTTAGACAATAGTGTCCAAAACAACTGCCACAAATTTTGACAATGGATGCTCCAGTGAAGGCTTTTATCATTACCATCATAAGCCTTGCACAATTTAAATGGATTTTACAACTAGAAGATATTTTACTAGTTTATATTTAGCAAATTAAAGAGAATTATGTATTCACTGACTTTAAGTAGCCATAAGTTCATTATACTTGTGAAAGAGCATCCAGGATATTCTCAGAAAATCTGAGGGTTCAGACTCAGAGGGCCTGATTCTGCTCTAGCATTTTCCATGAAGTTTGCGTTAGACAAAAGCATCTGTATTTGAGAATTGAGAAAGGCAAAACCCAATTCTTGATGCAGTAGCTAAAGTTTTAGTCAATTAAAAAAAAAAAAAATCTGTAATGTGGGCACTTAGAAATAGTTTAATATAGACACAAAATTTCTGAATCATGACAAATAATGACTCATCAAGGGAGGCAAGTAAGCAAAAACAGTTCGCTTTTAACCATGCATAACATAAGGGGGCAGGAATTTTTATTAACTGCAGTAACATTACTTCTGCGGACCAAATGCAATAGCTTAAAAAAAGCAGACCTTTCAATCCACCCAGACATTCACCTACATCATCTTTTTCTAAAACTGATTTTCAACTAAGTATCATGTCCACTTACCAAGAATATACTTGAATATTCAACTGTGCTCCTAAGCATTCCCAAAGCAAACAAAAGGTTCTCATGGACAGATTTAAAAGCTGGAAGTTTCACAGTATTCTGATTCTCTGAAGTATAGGAGCTGACTACAAGAACATGCCCGACTACCAACACAGACTGTTGATATTTCCTCAGTCACACACTACTCAGAGCTGATTAGAAAACAGGTTTCATTTCTATTTTGTAGCCTTGTTTTGCACTTTGTTTTATAACCTAGGGAAATCTGAGTCTGCAGCACTTTTTCATAACACAGTCTCATAGCAAAACAGGAGTTGGATAAAACAAAAAAAGGAAAATAGCGTACTCCTCACTCCCACCTCATCCTCTCAGAAAAAACTGAGGCTGCAAAGATCAATTCTTTTCTTACCTAAGGGTTCTCTTCATCATGAAATCTGTCATTGGCTAAAGGAGAGAAACAGTCTTAGGAAGCTGCAGAAACAAAGGACAAAAATAGTAGACCAGTAACATACATGACTGATACTTCAACATTTGCCCCAATGGATCGATAAGAGAGCTCTTAGTAATACACATCTAACCCTATAAAAATAAACAAAATTAATATAGGACTACTTGCCTTCCTCAGAAGATAAAGCTCCCTCTTATTTTGTCACCTAATTAATTTCTGCTGCGCTGTCTTGATTTTACCTTTCTGTTTGTTATGGTGCTTCTGTTACTATTCCAAGTAAAGACATCCTTTCCTAGAGGGAAATTATGAGGATAACAAGGCTTGAAGTATCATGGTGCTTAGAGCACCTATTCCATGAGCACTTTACAGACTGACAAAGGGGCTCAGGAACAGCAAAGAAAAAGAATCAAAGTCCTGACATGTCCAAAATACAACACATAGTATCTCAGATACAGATGAAGGCTGTCCACTGCAATTAGCTTTTATTTTGTTGCAGGGGAAGAGACACTAAAAGAACCAATATTTCTTTCTACAAGTACCTCAAGGCACTTGGACAAGCTGTTACCATTCCTTTTTCTGCTTTCGCTCACCTCATAACCTGCTATACACCTATATATTTTCCAATTTTAAAAATGCATTTACAATTGCTTTGCCATTTTAGCTACTCCACAGCAGGGATTAGTCCTTTGTGGGACCTTTTCATTTACTGAACAATCAAGCAAAATTAAAGGTTAATAGTTCAAGGGTACCTACATGGAAAATGAACCAAAAACCACAGTGGTATAACCCAACTGGCTTTATGGATTCAGCTTTACTGACTATTTTATGCTTAGCGTGTTTGAAGTAAACAAAGCAATAAGGGCTTTTAGAAGATGTTGCCCATTATAATGAAACGGATCAAAATAATTACTTCAAGCACATTGCACTGTCTTAAGTTCATGATCTAAATAGGACATGCCAAAGAGTAAATAATGGATATTACAGAAGTAGTAGAGTCTGGTTTGATTTCTTTAAGCGTAGCTGGTGTTAGCTTAATTATTCTTAATGCTGGGGTGAACTTTCACTATTAAGTGATGTTCCTTTTGTTGGTATTATGTCCCTGCATTTACTTTAATATGATCTACTGAATTAAGACAAGTACTGAAAAAATTTGAATTACCTAGATTCTCCTCTGCAGCGAGAACGACAAAGACATACCAAGTGATGCTGCAAGCCTTCAGGGTAGTTAAGAAAAGAAATGGCATTCCATTAATGAAAAAGAGAAAAAAAACCACTATTGAAACCTGCTACATAGTTCTATGAAAGGATAAGAGATCGCTGGAGTGGGTTCTTGCTTGCCAGCAGGCAAGGTTCAGGGCTTACTGATGTAAGGTCACGTTGAAATAGATTGCATCTGAGGTGGAGTCTCCAGTGATTTACTTGAACTTTACATTCCAGATGTCTTCATGTAAAACTGCACTTCTTTAACATTTAAAAACATTGAAATACACACTTTATGACCCCATGGTTTATGTAAAAGCCCTTTAGGAAAGGATTTAGCACTATGGAAATTTTTCCATATTTTCACATTTGCTGTAGAATTCCTGTTAGACATATTTATTTAATAAGCAGGTACGTCTGCTACATTTAAATGCAAGAAAACTGAGTTTATTCTTACAGCGGATTGTGGAAGCAACGAGCAGTTAAGTGTCATTTAATCAGTCACTACATTTCTGAAGGGAAAATGATGCAAGAAACTGTCATATATTATTTTTTACAAGGGTGCATCACAAGAAAGCTCTGCCAAAAATATTGTCTCCAAAAGAGGCACACGTCATGGTTCCAGCCCTTTTCTTATAAGGGCACTGCTGCATATTCATACTGATGGTTGTAACTGAAGCCTCTGGGCATCTGCACTTGAGCAGGTTTCTCAGGCAAAAAATTCATTAACTTCAGTATGCAGCATCCTAACATTATCCTGCTAACAAACCCTTACAGAAGCAGTACTGTCACACACCCTCATCGTGCAGGTAGTTTGATGAGAATATCTCCACAGGAAGCATGTAGAAGAGAAAATAATTCACAGTTCTGTGTCTAAATAGAAAAGTACAGGAGATATTACAAATGTGAGATGTAAAAAAGAAGGATATCCATTTAAAAACCTTTGTTGAAATTTTCATTACAGAGTGTGTGAGGAATAATTAGAAGACAGCTATATTTCTTTGGTCTACCGACATAAACAGAAAAGGACAGGAATTTGATAAAACAGGGTAATTTGCAGGCACTTAACTATGATAATGATAAGAAATTAAGAGTAGGAAATTTTAGGCTAAATATTGTAAAATGCTGACAGTTTGGGATGTCTGTTTTACAGAGGAACTCTATCACTTGGGACATGCAATACTAGCAAGGCAAAGCAATCATGAATTTGTGGAAACACAGGTATAAATTAGATATTTTAATACTTTTAACCTCAGCTTGATTCTTGGAGCACAAGCAAATGAAAAAGGGGCTCAGTTAGTAGTAGTAATGTTTCTAATATTTGCTACTCTGGGCAGCCAGCTAGTTTGGAAAGTTGCAGTCTTCTGGACACAGGCAGCACTATTAATCATGTATTACACCTTGAGATGGATATCCATCCCTTCTCTCCCTCACACAGGTTGAAAAACCATTAAAAAGAACAAAGGAGAAAGGCATAGCCTGTCAAACTGCACAGCACTACAAAGGCCATCGTAATACAGTTGCAGGCTGCTGTCTTTTCCAGCTTGTATGACAGATGAAAAATTTTATTCTTGTGACAAAAACGGTAATGAGGATAGAAAATAGCACAACATGAATCCAGCTTTCTGACAGGGTTCATAATGAGACTCAGAATTGTGCAAAATTAATCTAATCTCACCACAGTGTTAAAAATCAAGTCACTGGGATGTGCTTATATCTATAGTTTCATATAAATTATCTCAGGAGCACAAAGCTCAGGTGGAAAAAAAGATACAAAAGCAGCATTTTGAAGCTGAAAGAGGCTTGCACTATCATAAAATAATGAGGACAATCTGATAGGAAATCAGCCTCAAGTTCCAGTATAGTAAATACAGCCAATCGCCCCATCATAAGTGAATGCATAATAGTGCAAACATCTCTCTACATGCACAAGTGTCAAAACACAACATAAAGGTTAATTTCCTCTGTTCCAGAAAATGGACTATATAGTGGCTTCACCATTGTGAAAAGATGTTCTAGTACCTATTTAGTAACTGATCTCATATTATGCAGCAACACTGCATGGCATTCTCTAAATACCTTCTTTTTTATTATTATTATTTTAAAAGTCTTAGTGACTTTCCAGCTTACACTTTTGAGTCTTTAGGGACTGGTCTCAGACAAACATCATCTCTCGTTTCTAATCAGCTGTTATTTATGAGATGTCAGAATTTCAAGCACATAAAACCCAGTTCTCTAAGCAGCGCTGTGTCCCTAGGATAAGAAGAATATAAACAGAAAACACTGTAAGCAAAAATACTGTAAAATTAGGCATAAGCAGACAGGCATATCACTAAGCCTTGAAACATTCCTAATTTGGGGAAAGCATCCTAATTATCACTGAGGGACCTCCATCTCATATGCATCTCCCAGTTTGGAGAGCTTGTGCTTCAGATGTGTAAAAATATCTAGGATAAAATACTTGCCCTCTCATTAATTTCCCTTCAGTTTCATTATTCAACTGATACTGAAAGCACACATAGAATTACAAGTTAACTCCTTCTTAGCTTACAAAAAATGACACAAAAGTGCTTCTCTTGCATGGAGCAGAATTTGATATCAGTAAGTCTAGAAACACTAGACAATATAACAGGTAGCAAACAGGTAGCAAGCAAGTTTGACTCCTGCAATCAAAAGGTCAAAAGTAGCTTATTAGTCTTGCCTGAAAGTTGCACAGATTCACCCAGGTCTGCAGAAGGAAACCACATGGTTCTTGTCTAGAACAATTGGGCTGCTTCCACTCATATGTGAAGCAGCCCATTCTTTTTATGTGAAAAGGGATTTTACTTCATTATAATCTAAAATATGAAGTGCCATTATTTAAATATATATCTTTATAAACCTAAAAAAAAAGTTATTTAAAATGGCTCTGAGGGAAAACATGCTGAACAAATCTAAATATCGGGAGTCATAATGTAAGACAAGTTCTTGCATGCCTGCTGTGACAAGACCAAGCATATTTCATTGTTTCATGTCTTATTTTTTCAAAGTTTAGCACTACACAGCTAAATGCTGTTTAAGAAAGCACTTAATTTCATCCAGAAGATTTAGTCTAGGCACCTATAATTAAAAGACAGCAAATATTTTTAATAGCTTAGTAAATATATTATTTGTCTATTGTGACATTCATTTGCATAAGTATCTTCATATATACTTTTAAAAGCTAGTATGGCTTTCCTCTTGTAAGATGGTCATGCTTCCAGTGCAAGGTAACACTTCTTGCTTCAGAGAATAAAATATCTCCAGTTATAAGATACAAAAGAAAAGCCCAAACTATTTTCATTTAGTTTCCTCTACCTCTACTTTGTAAGACACTATTTCAATAATTTCTCCCCCACCTTAGTATTTTGCATAGTTTAAGCCTAAGTTAACAGAAAAGCCAACACACTGGCACAAAACATCTTTAGGTATAAGAAGGATTTAAGTTATGTTACCAATAAAGTTGTGGATTTGCCCTTAGAAAAGAGCAGGATGCAGAGGAATGTGTGAAGAAAATGGCTTATTTACAAACCTGCTTTAGGGATAGCAAAGCATTCTCTCAACTGTGCTGTCAAGGTTTTGGGCATCTCATTCTCATTATTTTTTGCAGAAGTAGAAGGCTCAAAAAACACCATCAAAAGAGCAGAGAGGGACAGAGCAATTAAAATCACAGCGATATTGTGTGCATTATTAACATCTCCCTGAAGACCTAGAA
Source organism: Psittacus erithacus (assembly GCA_009867235.2). NCBI lineage: Eukaryota > Metazoa > Chordata > Aves > Psittaciformes > Psittacidae > Psittacus > Psittacus erithacus. The sequence goes on along the minus strand of WYDI02008125.1, from coordinate 33,740 downwards.
GCTAGTTGCAGTGATTTTGTTGAGAAGATGCAAGCACAGCAATCTCATGAGAAACTGAACTGAAAAGGAGGTCTGACATAGCAGCCCATCACAATACTGCTTCAACTAACTGAAAACATGACTATGCACTACTATCTATAGCTGCTTTAGAGTTTCAATGTCCTCCTTACATATCTTGCTTTTACGTGTACATAGAGTTGGGCTTTTATTTTGCAGGACACAAGTAACAGGTAGGTGATTTGTTTACACTCTTCTGACAAAAGAACGATAAAGCTAACTTCAGCAAGCATAAGGAGTGCTTTTTTAATATTTATTTTTTTTTTCCTCTACATGAACTCATTTAACTGCAGAAAAACTCTTTGGATACCTTTAATGAGTTGGTGGGACTTACCAGTCCTACAAATGGACTACAGGAAAAGCATTTCATATGGAAATGGGAGATGTTAAAGGCTGGAAACAGCAGTGTCTAGAACATGAAAAAGTCTGTGACCCATAATATTGGCCTTGGAGCAAGAGGCAAGGACTGGAAAGATAACCTGTATTGCCCTTCAGTCCTTTCAGGAGGTTTACAAAAAAGCGTTTGGCACACTAGCAGTAAAAAGGTAGTGGTGGGTGGAAAATTCCACACTCTTGAGCTGCTCATGTCTCTATAGGCTCTTAGTGAACTTGGACTATTTGCGCTCCCACCTAAAACACTAATCAGTGTCTTCCCACACCCCTCCACAAATGAATGTTTCAAGACTTTTAACAAAGATGGAGTCACAGCAGTCAAAAAAAAAAACCTTCATGCTTGTTTTAAGTAAATGGGAAAGTTAATTCTTTGAGACCTTTACCTGACATGTTAAGTTATTAAGTCACTGGTCCCTGTAGCAAGAACTCAGCCTTTATGGTTTCTGCACTGGTCAACAGTTCAGTGGCATTTTTGCATGACAGAATATCACATGCTGAGCAATGTGAACCTTGCATTAGAAGGTCAAAAGCTGCAGATGTACACAAAACTAGATACTTAGTGTTTCTCAAAAATACCCCAAATTTTTTATTCTCATCTATTTAAATTCAAGGTGAAAACACAAGAGCACTGTTTGGGGTGAGGGGACTGTGTAAGACCTACACCATGTGTACCCTGCATACCTTCAGGGCAAGCATTTCACTCATGAGCAAAGGTGGAACACATACAGTTTCCCTGCCACAACCAGCAGCACAGGGGCAACCACCTCCCAAACAGGGAGGTGACAGATACCTGGGCCCTGACTTCCAAGGGAAGTCCCGCACTTCTACACGTTGTATTTTCATGCTGCTCTGCAACTGCCTGGTTGCCATTTTTTAAAGCCACACCCATGCAAACTCAAAACATATTGACAATTTTCCCATAGGACCAGGAAGTGCTTAGAAGTATAAAGATGCACACATGTGTGCCTAAGTCAATATACAAAAATCTGCTTATGCTAAGTACACATAAATTGTCATCAGTACATATGTAGAGAGATATGAAGATATGAATTTCTAAAAGTATAAAGTATACAAGGCATTCTTTAATAAGAGTAGTATATTAATAAAAGTGCAAATGCAAGTATCAAACAATCATGGACACATACACACACACTTTCCAATGCTGCTCTAAAATGTCAGGGGGAAGGTGGGTTGAGGGAGAAGTTCAAAGGCAGGGTGTGACAAGAAGATTGGAGATAAGGAAGACAGCAAACAAGTTAGAATATATCTCAGTGTTATGAGCCCATCCAAGGAGGTCCACAAAGGGTACCTCACCGTGTGTGCAAGGAGACGGACAGTCCTGTGAGCTTGGCAGAGGCTTCCACCTCTGTGGAAGTTGCTCCAGAGAATGATTATGCTGTACTACCAGGCCAGGCAGGCTTTGTGCGGTGTCACAAGACAGGCAAAACTGGGCTACCAGGGCAAAAGGGAAGTTAAGGGCTGTTTCAGAAGAACACGTGTACACGGACAGTCAAGAAAAGAAGCAGAGTATTAAAAATATTTACAGCTGTGTACAGGCTTCTAAAAGGAGGAGGAGTGTGCTGTTTGTTTTCATACCAGTTCTTAGGCTGAGGACTTCAACATACTGTGAAGTCAAAAGCAATGAAAAATAGTAATTTCTGATGACCACTGTGTTCCAGGGGCAGCATATATAGAGGCCAGCATAACATTCATTCAAGTTATTTCTTCCAGTTTTCACAAAGCACTATGCAAAAAAATATGAAAACATATCTTTGTACAGTTTAAGTTACGTACATATGGTTTTGTAATGGGAAATCAAGAAATTCCTAGAATAAATTAAATCTTTTCCCAGAAGTAAATATTCAATGTATGTGCAAACCAGTTGAACTCTTCACTGTGCCAGTCATAAAAGACAATGGAAAAACCACCGTGTGATGTACTTGCATATAAACACAAACCAACTCAGCTGACCTCAGTACTTTTACCGCAACTGTTCCCATGATCTTGGCCTACCAAGTTCAGCCTAAAACTGCTCTGTTCTAATTTTTTTTGTGGTATAAAACAATGACACTTTGAACACCACTAAAACCCAAATGATGTTATATCCCTAAATAACCTTTATCTCACATGTTGGCAGGCTAATTGAAAACAAATTTCTTTCCCTGCTTGTCATAAAACAAATTGCACACCTCATTATCTTAACTTCTGCTGGTTAGTATAATTTTGGACTTCAAAAGAGATAGTGAGTCCATGGGCCATTTCAGACCGTTTGCTGCTAGGCTGCATTAAAAGTGAACATTTATTGGGTTATGTCTCCTGCTGAAAAAATCTCTTTTTAAAATAGAGAATATACAGGAGCACTTAATTTTAGCATATTTTGCAAAGCTAATATGTATGTGCATTTATGCTCCCGCACAAACATTCATTACAAAACTAATTTGTGGGGGAAGAATTAGACTTCGGACAGGGGAGGGAAGAGAAATCCATCTGCCCGTATAGGAGCACCTTCCTTCCCCTTCTGCTTTCTGCTGCCCTTCTCTGCTTCAAGCAGGATAGGTCTGCTGATTTGCCACAAATTTCTCTTCAGTTTTAAATCGCTTCCTGTACTGAGACTCTTGGTGTAAGACAATATGACTGAAGCAATTGTGGAGCCCTCCACAACCACTCCCAGGGTCTGCTCCATGAAGCCGTGGTTCTTACCCCTACAAGAAGGGCTAACATTTTCATAGCAAGAATCAGAAGCAAATAAAGCCCATTAAGTTTCTCCTCCTCCCTCAAGGTTACGACAATATACGAGATAAGTCCTTCCATCTTGTGCAGGACACATTAAATTCCTGTTAAATATGGATTAGATGAATACTGAAAAATCATACAGTTATAAAGGCTACACCCCTTTAATCTATCTGGCATCCTGTGCAAAGCCAGAGCAATAGCAGGCACTTCTGGAAGAGATATAAAGGCAGCAAACAAGGTTTGTATGAAGGTCACAGTTCTCACAGTATGATTTCTGAGCGAGAAAAATGCAGATGTACAGGCAAATCTTGTCATTATTTTAAAATATCCAATGAGTCCAAACAAGCTGCATGATTTTAAGAGCAGAGTAACTGAAAAAACTCATGAGATACAGACAGCAGTTGAATAGAGTGAATGCTTTACAGAGAAGGACAAGGGAAAAATACAGGAAAGAATTTATTTTATATTCAGCTGCTACAAGCCCTTAATTTTCCACAAGTATAACAGGGCATAATCCAGGGTTGCCACAACTGTGATGGGTTCTTCAGGGTATATTGCCAAGTGAGTAGCTAGAGAGCCACTTATTCTACAAAAGCAGTTAGAAAAATATTGGAGGATTAAGCTTCTTGGATGCACACTTGAAACTGGTAAGATAGTGAACCTGAACACAGGCTTCATAGAAAAGCTCTGTTTAGTGCATCTGACTCACCCCAACTAGTTAGAAGGCACTAAATCTTCCACTGCTGCTGAGGTTTCTCTAATGATTTCCTTCCTATCCCACCCATAATCCTATAAAGCTATAGACAGATTAGACTTGTAACAGGAACAAGACTAGAGATAATATTTCTCTGCTGTAACTTATAACCCCACTAAAGAATTTAAGACACGACCAAGATCTACAAACAAGCACTTAAATTTAAGATAAAGAGGGAAAGGAACTACTTTAATATGTTTGTTGGCTGTCTGTTTCCAGGTACATCATTTTATTTCAAATTCTACATGGAGCTGCACTTCCATTAGGTCCCATCATAGCTAAAGTAATGAAAGTGGAAATGGAATCAACAGAACTGGTACAGACATGAATCTTACCTGGTGCTGGGTGTTGCTGATGGGAAGAATTAAGATTTAGGTAGCAGAGAGTTGGTACTTCTGCTCAGAATGCCTTTAAGCTTAATGCACCTGAAAAGTCAGTATCTGTTCTTTTAGCTGTTTAGCTGCAGATATCACCTGCCTCTCCTCTAACCTTTTATTTGAAAATTTTCATGTAATTTTTCTTTTTTGAAACTTGATATAGTCTTTCCCTCAGTCACACCTCACATTAGTTCGTTTCATACATTAATAATACATTTTGTCAGTAGGTCTTGGCAAGTATGCTAGATTACAATACTGCAAGCATGGACTAACTATAGAAACTAATGGATCTTTGCATCTTTTACACTAGTTAAACTAGGAATAAGTTATCTACTTTCATTTGTGTAATAGAACTAAAAGTTAAAGCTGCTTTTATCAACATTGGTTTAAAAGAATAAACTTCTAGGGGTCCCCTAAAGGTAACAGTAATCCAACTGTGAACCAGATTCTTGAATTATGCATTAAGCCAACAAGCTACACAAAGTCTCTTTTATTAAGAAAGCCTACATCTTACACTGTCATGTCTCTTTACTTTTACAAAACAGTACCCTTTTTAACCCATTATTGTTGCATTCTAATTATTCCTTTAGATATGTTGTCCTTTATAAAAATGTATCAATAGGACATTTTTATACTTGGTGCTCTTTTTAACCTCTTATCACTGTTATATTTTTAGGACAAGTGTTCTAAATCTATCAAATATACTGATATAGAAGTGTCATCTATGAATTCATCGTTCAAAGGAAAATTCTGAGCAGAAAAACTACAGCATTAAAAGAATTTGGGTTTGTAATGATGGGACTGAGGGTGGAAAACAGCATAATAGCTCTGCTTCCAAGACTTTTCTTCCACATGTACCTCATCTACAGTCTTAAAAAACACCCCATTTTTGAAATTCTCCTAATATTCACACATAGGTATAACTTGTCACTTGCAAAAGCAAGATAAGACTCCAGTTTTCAATCATCTTTCTCTTCACATACACTTTCTGGTTTGTTCTGAGTTTTTGTGTAAGTCATTCATGCACAGAAATCAAGCAGTAACGCTTAGAACAGCCTTTCCATGGCTGCTTTTATAATTACACAAGATGCTTTCAGAAGCATTTTGTTGTCCTTTCTGATCTAAGAAAATATAAAAAATATGAGCTTAGAAGGTTATTTCAGGTAAGAAAGAAGAACCGCAATGGAATAGAATATGTTCGGCACAATCCTCTTTATTGGCATGAACAAAGTCTTGCTTTCTGAGCTCAGAAAAACATCCAAAATAGCTGCCCTGCTTGCATTTTCACACATCATTTAGTCAAATCTGACAAAAAAGCCTAATCTTCCAAGCATCTCATATGCTGCTGTTGAGGTTATTTGCAGGTTTTTCCTCCCAGTTCGATGATCCAGAGACATCTGCATTTTGGGTATAGATGAAATTTCAAGCTTATTGTTTCCTTTAAACAAGGACTTCTCAAATTACCTTTATGAAAGATTCTTATGTATCTCTGATATAGATTCAATGAAATATAAAAGTTTTAAATGCCAGAAGAAAATAAGAGTAGCACAAATGCAGGGTGGCAGTATGGGATACCACAAGTAAGACAATCTCACATCAGACCATCTTTTCTTTGGTAACAGTTCCATGCTCTCAACTTGGAAGTGCTAAAAGTGCATAACATATGCCTGTCTTTCCCTAATACATCTGAACTGTAGAGTGAAGAAGTTAGGGTGTTGGAAAGCATTTTCACTCACTTTAATATTATGGGGTGAGATATATCATAATACTAAATTAACCCCAAGCATCTTTACAGGATAATTGCTAGAACCATTATTTAAATAAGCAGCCCACATTTGCTTGAGGAAATATTGCCTCCAAAAGCTCTGGCATGCTGCTGCTCATCCTCTTTACATAATTTCAAAGTATGGGCACATGAAGCAGAGTAGTTTGCAGTAAGGGGTGAGGTGATCCATTGCAGCTCCAGGCTACAAGAATACTCTACAGCAGATCCTATGTAACTCTTCTATAGCACGGACTGTGCATACTACTTGTTAAACTCCTCATTTTTCTTGGACTACCTGGAACACTTCCAAAAATCCCTGTCCAGAAGGGGTAATCTCAGTAAACAAGAACAGCAGACAGCCCTTCAAATGCTTTACTTGGCTTCTCACAGCATTCAAGGGTCAGGTACACAGACCACACTTTGCACAACAAAGCAGAGCTAAACCCAGTGTTGTTCTAAACCACCTTTCTGCATCCCCGTGATTGGTACTTTCAAGTATGCACCAAGCAGCCTGAAGTTCAGAAGCACTTATTAAAACACAAACTGCATTCGACAGTCTCCTCTGATTGAATTTCATGGTTTGACTTTCAAAACACTGACCAGTAAGCCCAGATGCTTTTTCAGCTGAGATCATTCAGGCCCCAAAAGCTGAGCTGACCTGGTCCTGCTGTGACATTACAAACTATAGGACTGTCTCATAAAAAACAACAGGGGAAAAAAAATCCCCCTGTAGGAAGCCTGGGGCTATGGCAAGCTCTCCTGAATGGGTTCACAGCACCATGAGTGCGAATGTATGCCTGGCACACAGCCCACAAAGCTGAACAACTTCACAACAACTTCCACATCATTCATGCAGGAATACTTCTCCAGAATGGGAAAATTCTTAGATACAAGACTATGAAGACTGCAAACTCAAGGAGAAACTGAGGATTCCTTCTCCCTGCAATGTTAATGACAGCAAAGTCAATTGGTTTGATAGATATATGGAAGTGAAGTGTTCCCTCAAATTAAAATGTCATCCTTTCACCCTCCTCAAATGCTATTTTCCAAGGATTCATTCTCAAGAAAGACTGGCAGTTTTTCCTTATTTAAGCCTATGAAGATAGCAGAAAAAGCAGTATTTTGTGGTCCATTGGAAGCTTAAAGACCAATCTGATTTCTGTATATACAGTCTTACAGAAAAATGTGCCAAATAGATGAAAAGTAAATGCCTCATAAGACCCTGCTCTTCAATCCCTCTTGGACTTACTGAACTGTCCAGTTGCACACCTTATGGAAAGAGTCAGAAAAGAGATTTTAAATTCAAAGGCTGACTTTGCTGGAAGCCAAAGTCACAGATCTTCAATCTGACGTTATTTAATTTAATCTTAATATTCTCTGAGTGGCATCTGAAGCCACATAATATAAACTTTTGCTTACTAAACAAATATGGAAGAGAGTTTATTAAATGTTGGCTTTGTCATTTTGAACTGCATATGCTGTAAAGAAACAAGACCAGAATACAGCACTCATAATTTGAGTTGTGTTATTGGAAAGGGTTTGAAGCAGTTACCACACTCTGCAGCTGACAGCAAAATATTGGTATCATGTGTTAAAAGGCTTTAAGCATTCATGAATCAAGTGCTTATGCTGGACAGCTATTTTTTAAGAAAGTTTAAAAACAAAAATAAAAAGGTGTGTAATTTTAAAGTCTAGTAATATTTCATGTCCTGTGTAGTTGGATTAATGCAGGGTCCCCACTGTAGCTGCCATTATTCATAACACAACATATACTTCTTCCTGTACTTCCTGGATCAATCTACTTCTCTGTTGGGCTCAGTGCCACTAAAATAGTTTGCGTCTAAAGGGTGTAAATATGGCTTTGACGGAAGGCAACACTTAAATTTGATGTAACAGGAACTGGAGATGTTGAAAATGTTTTAACATATTGAAAGTGATCCTGATCATTGGATCCGCAGTCACACTTATTGAATGATAGTCATGATAGTCATGAAACCCTTATTTCTCCCTCTACAAGACATAGTTTCATTTGGTTCAGGGCTCTTCTGGCAAGTGTTTTCATTTTACATACTTATTTTTAAACAAAACAGGCTTTGAGTTTATGAATTTTCTGGAAGCAAGACCAAGACATTCATTTGTCTGCACTTTTACCTACTTCATGTACGCAGAATGAAATATTTGCTATTTTAGTCAAGAGACCAAAATATGGAATTGGGTTTTATTATTTCAGATGTCTTGAGCTACATTAAATCAGATACAATATAGCCCTCCCACTCCCCTGTCCACTCTGCTACTGGAAATCAATCATTTAATAAGTTTTACAGACGGCAGTAACTTTGTCAACATCTTGGCAAAATCTGAAGTACAAGGATTCAGAGTGTAACAGCAAACAACTCCGGTTCATGCAGAGCTTACCCCAACGATCTGTACCGCTCTGTACCCACTATTCTATCAGAGCTCTAGTCTGCTCTTGCACATCTGCACAGATTACTTCTGTCAGGAATAAAAATAAACCTGGGAGGAAAGAGGATTAAAGTGGATAACCCTATCACTGGGCAGCAGAACATACATAAACAAGCAAAGAGTGGGCATCGTCCTTATGCCTAGGCTCAGTCCAGGAACATTCCTCTGCAACTCTGTTTTGCAAAGGGCATTTAAAAAGTCACCTCTCCTCAGACACTGTGAAGAAAAGGTTTTATAAGAGAAGTTCTATCCCATTATCCTCCATCTGCCAAGTGCTTTTTTTCTGGCACACTCAAAAATAAAACTGCCAAACCAAGTTGAAACCAGAATGTCTCATCCTGAAAATATTCCTTATTAGTAATCCTTGTACAGTAAAAAACTGCCTGCTTCTGCAATCACTTATGCACGTGAGCAGTCTTAGAAGTTCAGAAACAAGAAAGAGTTACTACTCAGGAGTTTTCATTGTACCCATCTTACAAGCTAACTCACAGTACAGGAATAAATCTTAACTGAGCATCTGACCTGACAAATTTTCTCTCCACAGCTATATTAAATTTTCTTCTCCCAACCAACTTCACTTGAAAAGGCTCATGGTGCAGCATGCCTCTTCTAGAGTTCAGGGGGTTATTTTGAGGGGTTTGAGGGGTTTTTTTATGTGGTGTTTGTTTGGTTGTAGGGGTTTGAGGGTTGTTTTTTGGTTGGTTAATTTGATTTTAAGTCAATTTACATCGCACCTTCTTCCTTTCCTGTCTTCATTTGCACTTAGAGAGATCCTTACTCTGAAAAGGAGATTTTTTCTGAAAGCAAGATTCTTATTTCCTGGAGGAGAGAATTGCAATAAAAGAATATTACAGAGAGTTAGTCTAGTCTGCAGCTGTACTAGTTTCATATAAAACTGTAAAGAGTTTTTCCCCTTTCACAGCAGAAATGCACTTTTAAAAATGATGTGTAACTCCATCTTTTGGATCAGCTGTGATTCAATCCACTAATCTGTAATCATGCCCACACCCACACGCTTTACATTTTGTATACTACTGAAATGAGATGTTTCATCAGACTCCTGGGGTTTCCATTTCATAGCTCATTTAAATGAAATCTACTTCCACCCAAACTTGGCTGGCAGGATACTAGCAAGACTATTTGTTCAGGACCATTAGTAAGTTGTAGCCCCTTTCCATCACCCAGTCCTAAAATACTTCTACTGTACTCTTGCCTCTACTAACTCAATGACCAAGTAAATACTTAGAATCTTATTTGCTAAATCATGATGTGCAAGGACTACAACTCTTTGCTAGCTGACTTCAGTCATAAACTGATAGCAGTGAAGCTTCTGTCTAGGAAAGGACCAGTCTTTACAATAGATTGAACTGTAGGGACATCTGACCGAGTGTTTGTTGGTTTGGTTTTTTTAAGTAGCATAGCACTAGCAACAGCAGAAGTGTTCAATACTGTTACATGCTTTGCTGCATGGAATATTAAGTCCTTTTTATGAACACATTGAAGATTCAAGTTATGCTTACTAATCAAGCTGTTTACATACATATGCTATTCAGACACTCTCTAGAAGATGAAAGTGCTATGTTTACTATGGGACAGTTTACCTTCACACCTAATCACTAGAAGAGATATCGTAGTACAATAATGAACCAGGAATAGTCCACATCATTTGGTCTTTGTTTTTTGACCTGGTAGATGCCCTAAAGCAATACAGGTACTTGCATAAGTTTTCTCTGTGAGGTTTGAATTATTCAAATGGTTCTGAAAATATAGCTTTAGTGTAGAGGAATTGACTATAGGTCTATAGTTCTCAAGAACAGCAATTTTGCTGCTAGCTCACAGCTTCTCCTTCTGCTTTGTCTTCCTTCCTGACCTCTGCCAGTGCTCCCCAGGTGACACCCTGGTAACCCCAAGATGTTGTCAGCCATCTGAATAAGCAAGATATATGCCCATTTACTTTGTCTACCCCTTGGAATTTGGATTTGAAGACAAGCTATTTCTACATGCTGCTGTACAACAGTGGTTGCCAACATAAAGGAAAATGTGGACATTTGAAATGAATCAGAATTCCAGTCTGAGACAGACTCTTCACAGGCACATGCCCCAGCACTGGTTCCCTCAAGATCCAGGGAAAAAAAAAGAAAAAAAAAAGAAAAGCAGATTAGTCTTCCTCATCACATCATTTTCACTATCTAGTCTACACAGGAAGAACAGTTCTCAGTGTGAAGTACATATTCCACATACCTCTAGCCTTCCACACTCATGTTAATGCAAGAGAGTTAAGCTAATGAATATTATTTCTTCTTTCAGCTTCTAAATGTCTATGCTACCATCTTGTCCTTAAGAAACAGCCCATCACTCCTGTAATATAATTTCTCAGGAAAACAGATACTTTCTTGCTGACTACTTTAACAGGTACATGTTTTTCCTCAATCTTAATTATGCTTAAGCAAGCACAGTGTTTATCTTGGCAGTGTGTATTTTACAAACTGTATTTACTTCTGCAACCAGAGTCCCAGCACTTAAGCTTAGTGCATGACCTCAGCTCCCACTGAGCACATGAACAAGGCCTTAACAGATTGAGGTATTTTGGAAAGGCCCAGGAGAACACTGGGAAGTGAACTGTGCCATGCTGCTCCCAGCAAGACAAAAATATTTAGGTGTTTCTGCAGAGTGGAAGAATTTGTGCCTAAACTGCGTGTCTAAATTTACCACCCGTTGCTGTGCCCTTCACACAGTCCCTTAAAAATTCTGGTTTTGAACGAAAAAGAATCCTACTATAGAAGAAAAATTACCATGGATTCAAGGGATTGCAAAAAACATGCTAATAGTCAATTAAAAGGTTCTGTGTAAGTCATTCTGAAAGCTTTAAAGCAGCCTAACATTTATTACTGTCAAGCTATTGAATGGAAACTTCTCAGACTCTAGCAAAAGAGGCAGTGTTTTCTCAACACTTTATGCTCTGTTCTGCTATTTTTACCCACTCATCCTCCCTCCCCTATCTTTGGTAATCCGCTTCTAGCACATTTTCCAGCCTGAAGTGCTATCATCATAAATAAAAAAAAAAAAATAAAAAAAAAAAAAGGCCGTTCAGATGACTTCAATTCCCAGTTTTATTTTTGGCTTTCTTGACCTCCTGGCAAGTTGTTTTACTATGAAAATTTCATTAGAGTATCTATTAAATTCAGAATGGAAGATGGCAAGGGGGCTACAATCCATTTTAAGGGCATTAATAACTATCGAAAAGGTAATAGTGTGACTGCTCCTATATCAAAACAGCAAAGGCAATAATAGCTTTTTGCATTATGGAGCATCTTTTCTCCCTTACTTAAGGGAGCGTGCTCTTAGATTATTAGTAATTTCTTCATATGTAAAATTAATTTACAATGATTCCACTAAGCCAAGGAGTTATGAGGATACGGAAACAGTATCTTGGCATTAAAGCCTCAAAAACACAAACATGCAGAGAAATGAGCTACTTATCACATGGTCTGACCAACTGCAAAAAGAAACCAGCCGAAATTCATGCTGTTGGTCCTAAACCATGTTTCTGTGTCTGGAGGGACTACTTCTATTTTCAGCTTTCATAAAAGGAATATTTCTGACCCACCTGTTACAGTCATGTATATTCTTTCCATATGTCTTATCTCAAGACTTCCTACAGCCACGCAGCAATTTCCAATTGCCTTTCACGTAAAACCACTATGAAACAGCAAACTTGCTGTGGGACTCCTTGAAGTCTTACTTTTCCTTTCCAAATCAAAACACTGCCAGGGACACATTTTTCCATTTGCTCTTCTGGGGAAGGTCTATAGGGAGTAAATCCAGAAAGAAATATTAAATTCTGGCATCACTTGTGGCAGGAAAACCACTGTCCTGTATAACATCAACGTGTTACACAGCAAAAGAAAGTACTTGCCACACAATGTAGGGAGCTATACCTACCCTCAAATTAAAAGTTACACAAAAAGCAATTTGTGCACCATTTTCAGGGAGCAAACACAAGCTATGTCTATACTCATAAGCAAAATGGGACACATTCTGTTCTGCATACCTGAGGACAAGTCACTCAGGGCAGCTTGCATCTACACAGTTAAACTATGCTCCCTTTTCAGTAGTGTAGCTTTGTCCATAGAGTGTAGTTTATCAATGTAGACATAGCCCTAAAAGCCAGAACATCAATACAGCACATATTGTAATATGCACTGTGTATGTCAGTAAGGAATATTTGCAAATTCAGGGCTGCAGAATACAGGGACACTCCACTTTCAAAGCAGAATTTGTAAGTTGAAAATATTAATGAAGCAACATACAAACGAGCTCCAAATCCTTTAGCTCTTTTAACGAAATCTGGCAAAAGAGTACTTCGATATGAAGTTCAATCATTTATTAAAAGGCTGCACTTTAACTTTTTGGATAGCTATACACTATTTTAAAGTTTCAATCTAAAAACTGAAGCTCAAGAAGACCCAGACTATGTTCGCTGATTCTGGTTAAGAGAAGAAAGTGACCCGTTACAAAATTATTCCCACCCCATCGCCCCCAAAAAACCCACCCCAAAACCAACAGAAAACAGAAACCAAACCGCACAAAACAGAAGCAAACAAAAAAACATGGCTAGACAAAAGGGTTCTTCTAGGAAGTTGGCAGAACTGGAACTTGGGTAACACAATAATGACCAAAGTTATAAAATGGGACCACTGCAATGTTCATGTGGGAAAGATTTCATTTTGATCAAGAGTTCTTACATCAAGTGGCAAGTTTAAAAAGTCATTATCTGTATAGTACAGGCACTGTAGACACAAAGTGGCATTGTTCCTGAAGCCCCAAAGCAGACAATGTTCCATTAATACGCAGAGAAAGCTATTCATGCATTTGTATTCACAAGTCAAGGACACAATTTTTCCAGAAATACAAAGGATACCTGCACTCTGCAAGAGGCGGAGGGAAGGGGAAGAGGTAAATTCACTTCTTTTCAATGTTTGATATCACTGATGTGACATATAGTACTATTTTCACAAGTGAAAGCTGCTCTTTATTACACTTAAACTAAAGTATGTGTGCTAGAGCATGTTCCATGGGCTAAAGCTGGTATCCGTAGACCCTAAGCTCACCACTTTGTTCTTTGAAAAGTTATCAGTCATAGACACATGGTTTACCAGGCAACATATAAACTCAGTAGAAAACGTGGTATGGCAAAGCAATTGGCTCAACTAGGACTAATCAGAAACAGCGACTGGATCAATGCTCTCAAGTTGTCCAAGCTTTGTTTCAAGATTTTGGAGGGAAGTAAGCAATGAAAGCTTAGCAAAATACTGCAGTCTAGAGAACGATATAATTATTGCAGAGATAAATGTTACATGAGAAACAAGAGGTAGGGAGCAAATCTTTGCCAAGCTTCTGTGGAAATGGAAGCAAAGGCAAATTTAAATGACTAACAAAGCTGGAGACAAAAATCAATGAAAAATGAGTTAATAAAAAATAAATGAATGCTCATAAGCTGTCCTCCTGCTCCTCTGACTCAGACAGGAGAAAGAATAAGAAAAACTGTAACTTGGGCAATTTCACTTGTAGCAGAGATCATGTCTTTGGAGCAGTCACGAACTAAAAATCAAGAACACCCAAAATATTCTGCACCCATAAGACTAGATGCTTTTGTATTATTTTCCCTAAAACAAAGGAAGCTACCATGAGGTTTCAAAACAAATGTTTGGTGGGTTTGTTATCAACTCCCCCAATTATTTCTACCCAGGAAGAAGTTGCTGGCCATATAAAGACCTAGTCTGAAGGTCTTCAGGAATCATTCGTCTGCACAAAGTTAGCCATCTTAAGAAGAAAAAACATTTTCAGGCATTCCACAGTTGAGACTTTCTGTTCAAGAACCTGAGAACTCCTATTCATTGTCTGTATTGGGTATCTGGCTCCAAAGCCAACATTGAAAGAAGGTAAACATCTGAGTGACTAGGATGCTGGTGAAACAGACTGATAAACCCCTTGGCCTGAAAAACTGTATTGGTCACCATCTCCAGTGCAGAAAGCGTCGCAAATTGCTCATGACTAAAATGCTGACAGTTTAGTAGAAACTCGGAGAAAGAGACCCTGTGTAAAGAGTGTTACTGGATGCAAACAAAGGAAGAAATCCATTACCAAGTTAAGCTTCCCCTTCTGGTATTACCCAAACACATATTTACACATATACACATGGGGGCAGGGGGAATGTTGATGCTAAAAGAAACAAAGCGGCCCATGATGTCTAGAAGTTATAATTCATTGATCTTACCTCACCAGAAAAAACATTATATGACTGGCTTATTAATCTGGTACAAGCAGCTTAGACAAAACAATATAAACCTGTAAAAACATTAAGTACATTGAAACACTTCACCCAAATGTTTACAGAATAGGACAACACTATGAAATTGTTCTGAAAGATCAACAGAAAAAAAAAAAAAGCATTCATCTTAGAAGTAAGAAAAATGGGTTTAAGCCACAGCACGTTAGGCAACACCAGGTCTGTGGCTGTTGCTCATAATTACTTTTTGCAGCAAACATCAAATGCTTCTTGGTCAAATCATCAGCCCTTTCAAAAGCAGTGACGTGACAGCATATTCTTACCTGCTGCTTATTAGACATGGTTCTTGGTAATGAGAAGACAGGGACAGCAATGCTAGGGTGAACATGACCAAAGGTGGCAGATCTCAGCAGAACTCAGGTATTTGCATTAATCAGGGAACAGGGCAGGAAAGCAGAAGGTAATATGGAGTTGTCCCTCTGAGTGATGTAGAGGAGGTATGATGAACAGTTACCAAGAAAGATTTTTCTTTCTCATTCACCTGGAGCATTTGGTCTTACAGACTTCACAGGCTGGAAAACAAGTAAATGGAGAAATAGCATTTTGCAGGGACATATTGGCCTTGAAGGAGAGAAGCCAGTCTCAGACCACGCTTGCACTATTATGTACCACACACACATACTGCAGCATGGTACTGATATTTGATGCTGCTTTCCCAGGGGGTTATCTTACCAATTTGTCTACCAGATTAATCATTCCCAGTTTACCAAGTAGGCTAGTTGCACAAACATTCATCATGTGAGTTTGTTTTACTGGTTGCTTTGTTTTGAACAAAGAGGCAGCAATGCAGTTTCAAGATTTCGCAAACTAGATTTTGTATATCTTGCTTGCAGGTTACCAAAAGAAATCCCATCTGGGGCCATTACTTGGCATTCTTGCCAATTCCCACATAAAAGCCTGAACTTAAGAAATAGGGCTGAGAACTCTCAACAAATTAAATCCTATTATGTTTTAGCATGGCTAAGTGCCTAATTCCCCTTAGTAATCATTTATTTAATTTTCTTTTTGAAAGTTAATATTTAATGCATTTTAAATTAATGCTGTTAGTGAGGAGTACTTTGAATTAGACAATAGGAATTTGAATGTGCTTCCCATAAAAGCCTTCAGCAGAGCTATCATCCTACATTTGAGGATAAATGTGCAAATATGCACACTTGCCTTACAGGGTGCTTATAAGATTGCCTGAGTGTTATTTTTGGTCAAGAAAATTGATTGAAAATACTAAGCCTATTAAACATACAGTATTCATCTCAAGAAGCACTACCTCAATAAAATGCACAATAGAAAATCTAGAGGGACAAAATTATAAACAGGATTAAATAAAGTTTGTCTTAGACATGAGTCAAAGAGGTAGAGTGGCTATGTGCCCCAGAAATGCAATAAGCAGTACTTTCACACCAATTCTCTGGTATGAGAGCACCAATTTCCTTGCATCAAGTTGCAATAACCATCCTGCAAGTATTACTAGCCTATGTGAGCAAAACCATATCATCCCTCTATCTCAGACTGGCCATTTTTTATGGTCTTGGTATTGCAGTCTTGTAACTCCTTTTTGAGGGAAATGTCAATCCTGCTTTTGCTGCAAAAAGCATCCAGTAACAAAATAGGATATCATGTTAAAAAGAAAAAAAACTAAGCCTGTTGCTATATGCTGTTTGCCTTTGGGTTAGCTTTAGGGCAGACTTTCCTTTAGACAGCTTCCGGTAGAAAGCCCTACAAGAACTATTAAATGTGAAGGTATGGATACAGTCCTTGACTACGAGAGTCCCTAAGACACAGATTGCTGAAAGAATTTGACAGAGTGGGAAAAGCTTTACTTTATGCCTGTCTGCTCTCATATTCTTTCCCTAAACATCAAGAACTGGAAGCTCTGCAATCCACTAGAAAGCTAGCCCACTAAAGTGGGATACACAGACCTTTGACCTTGTCTTCCATTCTTATTTTATTTCATTCAAATATTTGATGGTACCAAACACATCAAATAAAATTACAGTCTCATAGGTAAATGTAGAGAGAAGCTGAGTGTTAAAGCACAACACTAATGAACCTTCCCTGCAACATATTTTCAAAATTAAATCTTTTGAGTCTCTCCTGTTCTTTCCTCACCTGTAAGCGTAGTGTCTTCTTCCCCTAGGAAGATATTATTTCACCATACTTAAATTCTTCGGGTAGACAAAAATATGTATGTGAAAACTAGCTGTTATATTCACCAGTTTTTTAGGGGTTAAACAAAAAACTTAAAAAAGAAACAACATTAAGCTTGTGCTGTTCTCCAGGGATCATCACCATAGTCTCTTTATTGTCCTTGAGAGTACTGGTCATGCACACTAAACCTAAACCCCTAGGTGAGGTGAGCAACTCATTTAATTATCAAAGAGTCAAGAAAATTAAAGTCTTTAAAGGACCTAGTGCTTTTAAAAGCACAATAATACTCCCTTCCCATTCCTGTACATCTGCAGACTTTTGGACTGGGAAGCTTCAGGGCTGTGCTTTTTTTGGGGAAAAAATGTCTAACTGGAAAATGTTAAAGACTTCTCTTGGGCAGCTTAAGTTGCTGCATGTTTCAACTGTTAGTCATATATTCCTATCAGAAGTATAGGAGTCCCAATGGATAAACCCCAACTGTAGCCAAGAGAAGACCCGAGATGTTTTCCTTTGTTTGCTAATAAGCCAGCTCCCAGAAAATGGCCAAGTTTAGGAGTTAGGTAAAGCACTGACTTTGAAAAGCAAGCTAGGAAAGATTTTTGCTTGCTCTAAAAAGATAAATTTAAGAGAAAATCCTACCACTTAAGAATTTATGTCAATATTTGTCAGTATGCAAGTTAAAAAGAGTTCATTGTAATTCCATCTGTATTAGCATGTCTAATGGCTCATGTGACATAGAATTAGCTACACATCCTAAGCACAACATCCAGCATCAAATATGAATTTCCAGACTAATAGACAGAACCTCTTCCTCAATACGGTCTAGCTGCAGCCACTGTCTCTGAAGACTGTCTACTATATATTTTTATTCTCTATAATACCTGAAATAGGCAAGAACTGCTGGAGCAAATATACATTTAAAGGTAAAATACACATGGCTTCTCACTGTAACAGTATGCTTAGCACTGGATAAACACAGTTCAAACTGGCTGTGTTTTTCTTCAACTCCTCTTGCTTGGATTTTAACAAGCAATCTGAAGTTAAAAATAAAAACAATAAAAAGCAAGATTAGCTAAACTATGAAGCTCATATTACCTGGGGCAAACAACAGAAATCCATCTCTTGCCAGAACCTTGTGCACCCAACAGTTACATATTTCCAAAAGAAAACTGGCTCTTGGAAAAAGCCACACAAAAGAAATTATATACCTCAGTTGGGAAGGGAGCATGCCAGTGTATTGCAGGAAGTGGAAAACAGGAGCCCTTGTTTCCAAAGGACTCCATTCAGCAAGCTTTGAGCTCCAACGCTGCTGCCTTGACTCACATAACACCCACTGTTATGCGTTGTTGTAATGGGACACCTGTCCTGGCTTCCCTTACTGTAAGTAGAGTCATGTCAGACTGTTTCTCTTGAACATTTTTCAAGAGAAGGAACAGGCTAAGAGACGCCTTCCATCCCTGAGATTCAACTAAATCCCTTCTACAGGGGACGAGGAGCACCTACCATCACTCTAGCAAAAGCAGATCATAGGACTTCTTGAAGAGCCATTAAGCCCGAGCAGCTGTGTGCTACGAAGTCCATTTTGCCAAAATCTACAAAGCATGGGCGCAAGATCTGGTGTCCTTTAACATTCTACTCCTTACGGCTTAGTTATCAATACCTTCAGCTTACTACTCAAATTTGTAAGAATTCAGGAGATTAAAAGATGGAAAATTTTGGCAGATGATTGCAGAAAGATCACTGGCGGTTTAGAAGGCAGTTTGTGCCTCGATCATCTCTTCAGGATACAGGGTAGAGCTACAGCAAAGCTCAACATACAGGACCTTCAGAACCGCAGGCTCTAAGTCACATTAGTCTGCTTTGCTGCTTTTAATGAACAGGTAACTCAATGTCCACAAATCTCCTCAAGACCTCAAATAATTAGAACATATGCAATAAAAAGAGAGATGCAAAAAACTCAGAATCAAAAAAACACTTTCCCTATGATCTCGGTTGTATCTGTTAATTTTATCCGTTAGCAAATGAATAGTTAGTAAGGAAAGGAATTGTTGAGCTCATCTAAAGCAAAGCAGCAAGCTTGTAGATAGGCTTGAGGATGCTTCTGAAGGAGCACAGGTTCAGCTTTTCAATTAACTTTTTGCATTTTACCAATGCATACCTGGAAATGTCAAATAAGGCAAGATACCTCCCTTTCCCACCTCCACTGCCAGCCATTCCCTTAAAATTGAATGGACATATTCAATTTGTTTAAAACAGGGTATAACAGGTACAAAATTAAAAATTAGTTATCCCTCTACAGGAAAGAAATATTTAAAGTGTGGGTATTTTTCAGAGAAATAAACAAAAGATATTTAAAAAATTTTAGTCAAAAGAACACACCAGATTCCCGTAGTTAGTTCAATTGAAGATTATTATGTATTACAAAAATATTTTAACATATTCAGCAAATACAGTTTAAAATAAAACCTTCCAGTGTTCTCCAAATGAAACAAAGAACACAAGTGTTACTTTATTATTTTCCTGGACATTTTTTGACACTACTCTCAGTTTCTTCTGATAGAAGAGAGTCAGATTTTTCAGCCAGGTCCTGGTGATATCGAATTTATTCCTTCCCCACCCCACTAATGTCTAGAGTAACGCCTGTGAAAACAAACCTTTGCACTAGGTTTATCCCAGCCATGTCTGACACTTTTCTAACAGAATCCAACAGGTAGAAATATCAGCCTTTATATTTACTTAGAGTCTTCAAGCTAAATTAACAAGCTGTTATGCATCAGACTAAGCTGCATGTTCCTGGACTGTGCAATTTCAGCATATAATAAGGATACCAACCTCTGGAAAACATGGATTCTTTAAAAAGTTTAAGGATTTCCAATCCCAAGCAACTGACCTTAAACCTAGATTAATGAAAAACTCAAAATACTCAAGAAGTGACCACGCACCCTGTCTTGAAGCAGGTGATAGCAATTGGAAAAGTAGTGGTAAGAAAAATGCAAGTACTACATTTACAGTTACATGCCACAAGTACACTTCCCTTCCTCAGCCGTATGCATTCAAAAGCATGACTAATGTTGTGGTGCACCCTTAGTAAGTTTGCTGATGATACTAAACTGGGAGGTGCTGTTGACCCCTTCAAGGAACAAGATCCCTTCAGAGGGATCTAGACAGATTGGAGCATTGGGTAGTCAATGAAATTTATCAGGTAACAAATACTGGATCCTTCACCTAGGGCAGAGTAACATGGGACACAAATACACACTGGGAGAGAAGGTGTGGGTACTGGTCAGCAGCAGTTAGTCAGTACAACTTAGCAGTGTGCCCTGGCAGCCAAAAGAACAAATCGCATCCTGGAGTACATCAAACATAGCATGAACAGCTGGTCAAAAGAGGCGATTATTCTGCTGTATTCAGCGTTGGTGCAGCCTCACCTGAAGTACATCAAACATAGCATGAACAGCTGGTCAAAAGAGGCGATTATTCTGCTGTATTCAGCATTGGTGCAGCCTCACCTGAAGTACAGTGTGCAGTTATGGGTACCACAGGATAAGAAGGCCCTTGAACATGTCCAGAGGAGGGCCACAAAGCTGGTGAAAGGGCTGGAAGGCATGTCCTGTGAGAAGCAGCTGGGGACTGTGGGCTCATCTGGTTTGGAGAAAAAAAGATTGAAGGGCAACATTATTGCTCTCTGCAGCTTCCTGAAGAAGGAAAGTGTAGAGGGAGATGATCTCTTCTCCCTGGTATCCAGTGATAGGATGTGTGGGAATGGTTCAAAGATGTGTCAGGGGAAGTTTAGAACAGGCATTAGGAAGCATTTGTGCCAGGGGAAGTTTAGAACAGGCATTAGGAAGCATTTTGTTACCAAGAGGGTGGTCAGCCACCAGAATAGGCTTCCCAGGGGGGTCGTTCATGCTCCAAGACTGTCAGTGTTTAAGAGACAAACACCCTTAATACTGTGCTTTAATTTTGGTCAGGCAGTTAGACTAGATGATCAAGGTAGGTCTGTTCCAACTAGACATACTCTATTAGATTAATTAAAATATCATTAAAAATTTTAAGAAGGCAGACAGTGAACTCGAGCACCAGGAAACACTCAAGATTTCTCCCTGAAGACCTAACTGTGATCTCTGGGTTTACGCACAATATGACATGGTTAATTTGTACAAACACACACCATATAAGAGGAAAGATATCAGGAATCTGCCATAATATGGAGGAAATAAGACCGAGTTTGTTTTGCTGGGAGATTTTATGTCAGTTTTTTGGGGAATCTCGGGGTGGGGGGAAGGGTGGGCGGGTTGTTTGTTTGTTGCTTTGCTTTTTTTTTTTTTCTAGCTAAGACTCTTCCTCATTCAGGATTAAATCATTCTGTCTAATAGGTGATTTAGCAAGGATGATGTAATTCAAGGAAAGATACGCGTATTTAACCTCTCACCCAGCTACCCAAGAAGAGATTGTATCCAATTATAGTCATCCCTTTGACTAACACTTCACTATCTTCTTTCTCATCCTGAATGTGTCATTCACAACCCCTCAGCTTTTCCCGAGCTTTTCTAATGAGCTTTGTATTTTTCCTGCATGCGTTAGCCCTCCATACCTTTTCTTGCTGCCTGCTACTCTGTCTTTACTATTTAAGTGTCTTTTTTAAAATTACATACTATGCACGAAATCTGACAGAAAAGCAGCAGACAAGCAAGTCTGGTGGACCAGTGCTGTAGGTACTGGTGACAGAGGCAGGAGGAAACGGTTCTTTCCCTTGCTGTCTCCCAACTTGCACGCTGATGCAAGTTGCATGAAGATGCAGTAGATGTGTGCAAAGGCTTTACTGGTGTAACTGAACTGACAAAGAGAAGCTGCTGAGTAACTAAAGTGGCAGGAGGGTGTGTTTTACTGCCTGGCAGGGGCACAGGACCAATACATAAGAAGCACAGTAGTGAGACTGTCTTGATGCAGAAAACAAACAGGAGAGTTCAGATCTGTTAACTGAAGTACGCTCACTGTCACAAAGGAGAAGTGACACTGACCCAGAGAGAATGGTTTCAAGAGCGTCAAAGTCAGAGGTTTGCAAATAAGATTCTCAGCATCTTTCAGTTACTGAAAGCAAAACTAAGATTAGGTACCCAAGACAAAAAGCAACGCATGGAAATAAAGAACAAGTTTTACATGACCTGGTGGAGCAAATAACACGATCAATGAAATGCAGATTACTTTCACTTCCATTTGGGGGTCTTGTCTGCTCACATCAAGAGTTTCTGGTCTCTCACTGACAGAACGCTCAAGTACTGAAAACTGAACTCTTCCTATGTGGAATAACATGCATTATTTTGGGAGAATTAGAATAACAAAACCCCTCATATACACTCCAAAGACACTAAGCTAAAAATCAAGCATTTGACAAGTTAGCTAACTGATAATATACAGACCAAAATATTTTCCTTGAATAACACACAGAAGGAAAGGCCTTGACAATTTTAACCTAATTTTTTACCCACAGGCAGGCCAGGGCACTGGGCCAGATCCTCTGTCCACATAAGTTTCAGTAGTGTTGTGGCCAACTGCAGTTCTGTGCCATAAAAGTTTCAAGTCTCTGATGAATGGAAGTAAATTAATTACAAGTAGGAGAGTAGTTTTCATGACCTAATATCTGTATTTGTAATAGTCCATGAAGGACTTCAGCACTTATGCCCTGCAAATGGACAATCACACAAAGGAGGACTCCTCAGTGCCTCAATATTTCAAAGCTGGGGGATCAAATGGAGATATATCACCATATTATACTCACATGGTCAAGGAAATGAATCCTTATTTAATGTACCCTTTCTCTGTTGATGTTTCCCATTCTGCTATTCAAAAAGCAAGCAAACTGCTTCAAGAACATTATTTCTACCCCTTCAAATCTAGCTCTTCCACCCTGTATTGAATAGGGTTTACTTGTTAAAGGACCTTTCCAACACCTAATGGAGCCAACACTGTTTTGATTACTAAAGCTGATACAGTAGTCAAACATCAAACCTGAAGTGCATTTAAGATCCTCCTTCTTATAACGTTGTGTACTATTGGCATGCTCCAAAGAGTATGGGCATTCCCACTATTCCTAATTTACAGCAAGCTTCACATTAGGCTTCTTATACTATAAATATGTTCTACCAGATATGATGGGACGACCACACTAAGAGCTATACCTGGACCTCAGAAGAGGCTCAAGCTCTCATCTTCATTCTAGCCTTGGAACAAAGGCTGCTTCCTGGCTCAGTTAAAGGCAACACCTTTGTTTAGGTTGAGGAAGTAAGAGATATCAGGTCTAAAACTAGACTAACTCCTAGTTTCTTCCATTGCTATTTAAGCTTTGGTTCTGCAAAATAATTCCATAAGCTTTCAAGGATCCCTCTAGCAGTCAACAGGATTCTTTACCTATACAAATTACACCTACTAGTGAGCATTTATAGGATAGGCTATTTGATTTTACAAAGTTTCAATTCATCTTAGTTTACACACTCAGGGGTTAAGATCTCCTGTGCACAGAATTTAGAAACTATCTAGTTGCTAAATTCCCTTCTTGAAACATATCGCTGTAATCTTCAGGTTTCCATTAAAAATATAAGACCCTGGAATTCATGAATGTCAGGAAAATTATGCCAAACACTAATAAGTCAGTAAAGGTTCTTTAAAGTTAAAAAGGGTTATGCTAGATTTCTTAAATTACCTGTTGATCTGTTGAGAAAGCATTTCCTTTACAGGAAACAAACAAAATTATTCTAACAAAGACTTCATATCTACTTATAATGTAATGATTTTCTCAAGCACTCTCAAACAAAAAAGGATCACCAGCAGATACTTAGTCCAAAGCTCATGGTAAACATATTTTACACAAATAAAGATCTTTGACTTCAATCAGTTAAGTGAATTCCTATATTCTGTAAGACAGGTAATCACAGTTACAGCTTAATACTGTAAAATAGTAGTTAAGACAATGTCTACCGAAAACAAACTCGGGTTTCAGGGGAAGAGGTACTTTTTAGCTTTAAGAAAATTCCTTTTATTTTTTTTCCTCAAGATAGGAAGAATGCACTCATTTTTAAGATCTCATGTTTACACTTGGAGCACCAGAAGCCTGGCAGAGCACTTCACGTGGACTTGAGAGATTTAGATCCTGTTACCACACTAGGTACTGCCCTCCTAAGTGGTATCAAGGAAACCGCTTTTGCCTCCCCACACCTTGGGATGTTTGCCATGTACATCAGATTTGTTTTAAACATTGATTTTAAAATAGCTACCCTTCTCCTTTGCTTGGATTTCAGTCTTGTCAGAACATGATGAAACAAGACTTGGTCGCCACTCGGCTGTGACATTTCAGCACGCACAAGAAACTTAATCCAAATGAAGATTTGGTTTTCTTTTTTAAAAAAATAATTTACCAGAGTTACCCTGTAAATTATAACACCGCCTATATTAAAAGTTCATCTCCCCATCTGCCTTCCAGATCCCAGTAACTCTGATGGGGATGGCTATCTCCTGAGAATGATTTATTTTGTACGTGCCACTGAACACATCATCATTTTCAAACATGAATAGCTGAACTTGAGCACAAAGCCACATAGTACCAAAGAAGCAGTTTATTTATTCACAGCAGTAAAGCTTACACTTGGTAGTAACTAGCTGCATAATCAAGACTATGAACCAATAACCTCATTCGGAAAGGCTCTGCTTTCCATTAGCAGACCTGGGGTCCATCCATCCATATCCATGAATTGTAAAAAAAGTAAAAATCCTGTTTATTCAGCCTTTTAAGGGCTGCTATAGGTGCTCTGTCTTTTTGACAGTACTAACAGCACTTACACATGGAGTTGTAATGTTGCAGATTCCAGCAGCCAACTTGGCAGGCTCTCACAAGGTCTTGCCTTCAGTAGTGAAAAGGTGACAATACCAGTGAGTCTTCCCACACATCCACATCAGTGTGCACAACTGCCTTTTTATTAAATGCACTGAGCCTTTAACAGAAACCCTTTGATCTATGCAGAAATAAATGCAAAAGACAAATAGGAACATAGTTTGCTGTATCACTCCATCCTGCCTGGATTCTGAAGGGAAACGACCGTTACAGAATGATGTTACTCTTGAGAAGCATGCAACAGTTTAGGTTTACATTGCAAGAGTCTCTGCCCTTAGAACCTTGACATGGACATGAGAAAATATAGTCCTCTAGAGGAAAAATCACCATCTGAAAACAGCTGGCAGCAGCCATATTAAAATAAAAGCAAACATGTCTGAAGTCTTCAAATAGCCTGGGAACAGTACTTCGTAAAGTTACAGCCACTATGGAGCTTCAGATGTACACAGGCAATGTTTTGCATCTCTAGTCTGAAGTAGGAATGCTGAGTCAAAGCTAATGTCTCAAATGATAAAGCTGGAACTTCACAGCTTAATCACCAGATCCAGACGCATCCTACCTGGGAGCTTTCAAGCTGCACATTAACAAAATCTCATGTAAAATAGTTAAAAGTCTTATTATTTGATCTGTAATGAAGTTTACTATTAATTTGACCTTAATATAACAAGCTTCAAACAAGTTCAGAGACGGTTACATCTATCTGCTACACCAGCACAAATCCAGTGACTCCAGACACTGTTAACAGAGTACAGAATTTATTCCAGGAAATTTAGGAAACAGTTTCAAGACTGTGACACGTCCAAGATTATTGTTGCCCAGTTACCACCAAGAGACTAGCAATAACCACACAAAAGATAACAAACAGCAATATGGCTAAACTCACACAGAAATGGTTTCGTAATACATGACCTGTGCTTAAATATGAATCTTGTTAAGGGAATTAACAAAGAATTTCTGAAGTGTTTTCCAGATGTTTGGCTTAATAAACAGAAAACCCCTTATGGTCTGTTAAGGAAAAAAACATGATATTGTTAATATCCTTTGTTTACAAGGAAACCATCCAAGAAGTGCCTGCGTTTAAGCTAAAAATAGACACAGCCACTAGTTTTATCATTCTGAGAAGGTAGAGACTGATGATCTGTGTGCACATGAATGTATTTATTAATAAAAATAAAAAATGGTCAACAGAAAACAAACAAAAAACCCAAAGGAGCAAACCAAAAAAAACAAACAGAAAAGCCGTCAGAACGTACAGACATCGGCCAGTCTACTGGGTGCTTTCAGTATTTTGCAGTACTTTCAAAGGAGAAGGAAAGGGAGACCTCTGAAAAACCTGAGACTGTATGAAGATCTTCTCCATGAAATATTTCAGCTTCACCAGTGCATATTTCTTCTCCTTTTCATCCTCTCATGAATCACCTTTTTGCAATACCTATGAGAATATGACTGAACCCTACGTTTCTCTATCCTGTAGAGAAAGGAGATGATGGGTCTTAACTAGGGGGCTGCCTCCTTCCTTTACCTAGCTAGCACTTTACTCTGCAAGGATTCCCATTAAAGCCTCAGGGGGCTTTTCAGCAATTAACACAGTGGGAATGGTAGTAATCAGCCCACAGCAGGGTCATACAACAGCCTATATACCCACAGGGACACGGTGCAATTGCACTCATTAATAGAAAGCTTTGGAAAGGCTTGAAAGCTTTTCAAATCTAAAGCTTTCCAAGTCCTTCATAATGCTGTGATTGTGTGCAGCTCCTGGTTAGGAATCCTTACAAAGCTGCATAACACCTGAGCTAGCCTGTTAAAACATCGTGAGGAACACACATGAAAGACTAACCTCAAACACACAAGCTGCAAACAGTTATCAAGAGACTCTCATTGCCTGTAAGAGACCTCATGCAAACTCAGGTTTCCTATGTCTGTTTTTATCTGTATCAACAATAAAGAAGTTAGCTACCGGCATGCATTTTTATCTAAAGCCTTCATTTGCAAACATCAGATTCTGAACAAGACCTCATGATGTGTTGGCATTTATGCTTTTTTATTCCTTAGCAGCATCAGAAGCCAAACCTCGGGGGAATCCCTGAAAGCATTTTTTTTGTTTATTTTTTTTAGAACAGATGTACCTATACTGAAAATATTTATCTGGAAGTTTTCAATACTAAAATAACAAAAAAGTAGCAGTTTCATACCTACCAATTCAACATTTTCAAAAGCAGTAGAAGTACTTTTTAAGTGATTTGAAAGGGAACATAAAGCATAATTGTTGTGGAGAAAGGAAGAAAATGGTTGTATTTCCCAAAGTCAGGCTTATTGATTAGACTTTCAAGTACATTATAAAGCTAAAAGCTGCATTCAACAGCTGCTGACATTTGCTGACTCTGCAGGTCGTTCCAGCAGCACAGCTTATATCTTCACTGTAGAAGGGCCCATTTTCAAGGTCACTGGAACTATTTCTGTTGAACTTTAATACTGCATCTGCACGTGCTAAATCCTGGATATTACACTATTGACTTATAGAAGAATGACTTTTTCAGCTTGACTACATCGTGTTCATTGAAATTTATATGCTCTGCTTCAGTGCCCTTATTGGAGCTATTCAGCACGAAGAAAGTTCTGGATGTGTTTTGGAAGCATCTATTTGTACAACCAAGCATAACTTCCTTCACATGCATCCCAGCTGCTTTTCTGCGCCAGGCTAGGAGGTACCAGAGCAGAGCCTTTTCATGAGATCTATCTGTCAGTCTCACCTCCCCACTGCCCCTGAGGACGCTCAGGGAACACTGCACAGATTTCTGCAGGGTAGTGCTGCACTTAAACCGGAAACAATTGTGCTGCTCTCACCTGAGGAATCCTCATTGCTGACGC
Organism: Psittacus erithacus; assembly: GCA_009867235.2. NCBI lineage: Eukaryota > Metazoa > Chordata > Aves > Psittaciformes > Psittacidae > Psittacus > Psittacus erithacus. The sequence goes on along the minus strand of WYDI02008125.1, from coordinate 5,951 downwards.
TACCATGTGTTATCTTTGCAGAGGACTGGAGCAGGTCCACAGAGACTTATCACCAGTCCCTAAATACCCCGGTGCTTTCAGCATTCACAAGACAAGCCTACAGGAATGAAGAGCTATCTAACCATATCTTTTCCATAACAGAAATCAGGCAAGTCCCTGACACTAAATCCTATTTGAAACTAAGCGCCTCTTTGTAGAGGGTCCTGAGGGCAGATGTAGCCTTGAGTGGCCTCAGCTGAGACACCACCTGTACATTTCACTTACTATCCAGGGCTCCATTTAAACTCAAACCCAGCAGCCAGGTCTGGTTTAAGTGATGTTGTAGTATGTCTTTCTTTTTCCTGGACCATCTCTGCACCATCCAGGGCTCATGATGGCCCCTGTTACAGTTCTGCCCTGCTTGTGTGTACACCCCTGACTAATTGGAGGAGGGAGGGGAAAGATAAGGCTTGTATTCTAAGCATTAAAACTTGATCTCTTTTATCAGCTAAAGTGACACTATCAATGTCACGGCACTATGTGCATGCTTAGCAACTGTTCAAATCAATATTTCTCTTTGATGAGCTACATAAAGTGACTTTTTGGGACCTTTTACTTTAATAATTCTGCTTAGACCTTCATAAGAGGGGCTGTCAGTGAACTTCAGAAATAGAAACATATGTTCTTCTCTGGAGGAGTGAGGAAAGATTAAAAGCCTTGCTACGAGGAAAACTTTCAACAAAATTATGTGCAGGTTTTCCTCTATTATCTGCTCCGTTCCTGTGGGCTGGTACAATTTCCCATGGGCAGGTAGAATCGGGATTTTTCTGTTCAGCTCCACAGTGAATGATGGGGCAGAAACGGGCTATATGCCAACTTAGAAACGTTAAATTTGCTCCAATGATGTGATCTGCACATCACCATACAGCTCTCATCTCTTTCCCTGTCCATTAGCTCAAGACTTAATCTGCCCTGCACAGACATTTCCCAGGGCTTAAGATGTTTTGTATCACTGGCTGATACATAATACACTGTCACATGGCATCAATTTGGCTATTTTGCCTAAAGTCAAATTGGCTACAAAGATTGCTCTGCTTCAGTAAATTCTCAACACACAAATTTACTATCTCATTATGTTCCTACTCGCTTTAGAGATAATACAGTCACATTAAATGCTCATTAATGTTAAAATTAAGGAAAAAAAATTAAGAAATGTATGATGAAGGTTTATTTCTTAAGTAGCTCATACCCTAAACAGTTTGATTTTTATCAACTAGTAATCTTTGGTTGAGTAGTTAGGAGAACTGAACAATGTTCTGATAAAGCTTTTTAAACAGATAAACTTTCCTTTGGGAGATAAATCACAGAATTGCTTGCTTTCTGAAAAGTACCTTTTTGAGAGGGAGGGCAGGATGGAAGGGGAGCAGGAAGAAAATTGTAGCATTGGGAAATAGCTAGTGATCATCCGCGTGCCCAGTTTTCCATGTGAACTGAGACTAAATAGCATCATAGGAGTCACAACTTTGTTTCTTTGCACTTTCATATGGAGTTTATCAATTCGTAGCTGAACACATGTACTTGTGTATTTTTGTTACCGAGAGATGCACAACTTCCATCATAATCTTGGACAGAAACTACAGCAGGTTGATTTGATTTTGGAATGGAGATCTATTTGAGGATAGCTCTGAATACATACACTTACATAACCTGTCTTGTTCATGCACAAGTGACTGCTTATCCTCTTCTTCAACTGTACTGCCCAACACCACACTGACTTGGTCATTACCTCCTGCAGGTACATGCTTATGGGTTATAACACACCTTAAAATCCTCGATTCAGCAGAGTACAAACATGTTTTTTACTTTATACACCGGAAGTAAAAATTAGCCTTACCTTTAGGGTACTTTGGAAACAGAGGGTGGGAGGGGGATAGTGAAGAAAAGCTACTCACACATTTCCTAGTTGCTTTGACCAGCCTTGGGTTAACAACTTAAAACATTCTATTATATAGAAAAACAAAACCCTCAGTTTTTACACAGAACAACATCAGGATATTTTATGAATGCTAACAGACTTGAAATAGTACATTGTCTTCCCAGAATTAATTTCTTGCCTACCAAATGACTGCCTGCATAATGAATTACACACACAATGGGTTTTCTATGATGTTTAAGTCTGCATATATCTAACTGTCTTCTCAAACAGCACTCAAACACACACACACAAAAAAACCTTCAACATGCAGTATTAAGCAATTTAATGTCACAAAGTTTAATTCTAGGGCAAACCAGCTTGAATCCTCTATCACCTAATCAGACAGCAAGCTTGCTACTACTGAAGGACAAAGGTGCTCAGGTTAAGCTCTGCTGCCATTTGCTCATGAAAGCTTGGAGAAGATGAAGGGAGAAGGAAGAGAAAATGAGGAAAAAAGGTCCCATTGGGGTAAATAGAAGCATCTACTACAGTAATAGCAGTACATTATTTCACATTAGCAGCAGAAGTTACAAGCGGAGGAAACAGGCACTCAGCGGCAAAATTCTTCTGGAGTCACCACATCAGATGCTTCCAGAATAACTGGAGATGACCTTCAGCCCGGTGCAGTGTAGTAGGAAGACTTTGGTGGCCCTGTCACCAAGAACAGACGCACAGACACTTTCAGTTGAGCTGCAGTTCTGGCTCATGTTATGGAGGAAGGGTTCTCGGACAGATCTTTCTACATGCAGAGCATCTGCTTTGAGTCTTTACAAGCATAGTATTTTTTATACTAGGCCACAGATACAAATAAGACAGAGAGAGACATTAGAAAGCGAGCTATCTGTTTGGCACAGATTTTCATTGCTGGGAGGCCCTAAGGACCAGCAAAGATTTGCCACAATAGGATGCTGACAGCTTTTCTTCTGCAGTATATTGTCCTAGCTCAATAGCACAAGGTCAGACTGAATGCTTTTTTGCTCCCTTGTGGCTTCTCCTAGGGAGCAATTCCTTAGAAAAATATTCCTTTCCTTGACAGGTTTGTAACACAAACAAAAAAATCCATCATGGTTGTGGTTATTGGGCTGATTGCTTAGGAATCAAAGAGCAGGAGACTAATAGCGTCATAGTCACTCAGCCACCAACCACACCAGGGTAAACTTAAATGTATACGAATGATAGCTGGCTGGAGTAGCCTGGAACAATAAATGAATGAACCATTTCTATTTTCTTTTTATTAAATCTAATATACCTTATTATACAATTAGCAATTGACTCCTACATGTAGGAAGTAAGCCAGCACTGCAAGAACTTCACACACTCACCTCTGTATGCAAAACCTCAAGTCTTTCTGCAGAACAACATCTATACTGAGTGTGACGGAAAAGGAAAGAGTTACTTGGAGATTTTAAACCTGTTGACAAATTACAGGTATGTTTATATATTCTCAAGATGAGCACTTTAAGTCTGGCACTTTTATGTATACAATAAAAGGGAATGCTGCGTGGGAGGTACTGACACACCAAGGCTAAGAACATCACTTTACATTAAAATAGTCCCAATAGACATAGCAGTCCCCTTTCAGGATACATCTGGAAACAAAAGAGAATGCACAATTTTACTTTAAAATCAATATATTAGATACAGAAGTTTCACACTGAGGCCTCCTCTAATGCTCTGGTCTCTTGTGCTCAAGAGGAGGTTCTAACCCACACAGTTGTCTGCTTCACACAAGACCTCTCCCAAGTGAGCAGCCATGCCCTCAGCATGGCTATCAGTATGTCTAGGCATCAGGCTTCAGAAAGTCAATTGTGTTCAAATACAGTGAATTTTCTGAGATCTCCAGAACAAACCCTGTTCTATTATGTCACAAGTGTGCATAAAGTACCCTTTTTATTTATATGTGCTTTACTTATACACAATCAAGCAAAACAACAGTTTGACCATAATTATAAATATCCTGCATTATATTAAAGCATTAGTGCTAGCAGACTGTCAGAGAAAGCTAGGTAGGGACTAGCCCACCTTTCCTGTAGGTCCAGCTCACCTTCCATTGTCTTGCCCCCAAGAAAAAACTGTACAGCACATCATGATTTAGGCAATGTCACTGAAAAAGTCTGTCCTCACTGGAGCTGCAGTGCTTAAGCTGTGGAGCTGAGCTCCTGAAAGACGTCTACGCAAAGCAGCCTTACAGAGCCAGATTCTGATGTGTGACAGGGCATCCTGCCCCATCAGCACCTGACAGTCCAGTGCAGTATCTGTGTGGGGCTAGCTCCCTTGTCCTCCCACCCTGATCCTGAAACTGCACAGAGGTCTAAGGGCATAACAAATACTTGCCCACTTATGTAGTCCCCATTGGCCTCGAGCCCTTTTTCGGGCTCAGTATAGCAGATCAAACAAAACCTGCAGGGGAGGTGCAATGGCAGCATCATGCAGCAGAAGCCCTTGAAAGACAAGGAAGCAGGAAAGGCAAGAGCCAGGGTGCAGGAGGGAGGTCTTGAGGCACACCACACCACCACACCATGCTGGGTGCTTGCCCACAACGAGCTGGTTGAGAACCCATGATGAAGATTATCTGCCTAATCTATCATTCCAGATGTGCTTCTCATGAGGAAACTTGCATTCGCTCTTAAATAATGCTAGATTTACAATAAAATTTATTTATTTGATTTATTTTTTTAAGGGGACTTCTGCCATGTCTTCTGTCTCCTTAAGCAGGGTCCCGTAATCTCTCACATCCTACTGTATTTTTCAGGATGTAAAACTACGTTTTTTAAAGAAACATGAACATTAGCATCTTTACATACATTTAAAATTGTCACTTTAACAGAGCTTCTACTGTTGGTACCCAATGTCAATAAGGAAACTAGGACATCAATACAAAACCATTGTCTTAGCAAGTCCATTTCAGCTTTGCTTCTGTTCTTGTTTTCTTATATTAATAAGAAACTTGCTGCAGGTGCTATATTGGAGATAAATGCTCAAATGCTATTGTTAATTTTCCCATGAAAACAAGGGTATAAGTAATTTATGACTATGATGTATGTGCATTAGATAAACAGAACCATCTATATGAAATCTTCTGATTTACATTTTTGTTTTTAATGTCACCATAATGCTACTGTTTCAAAAGAATTTACAAGCTGTTTACAGAAAATGAAGTACAAGACCATAACACAATCTAGCATTTAGCCTGGTCAGATTTGGAGGAAACTAATCCATGCAATCCAGTTATATTGAACTGGAACAAAATGTTCCAGAATGCAAACAGCTGGATATAAGTCTATAAGAGAGATTTTAATAGATGTACTTATATTTACTTTATTCAAATTAGTCAACCAGAGTACAATAATGATGGTGCTATAAGTACCACAACTGGTATTATTAGTTTACTTGCATTAAATATATTTAGAGGTTTACAGTGTATTTATAATGATCTCTCACAAAACCAAAACAAAACCAAAAATGCAGGAAAATAAAGGGCACTATACAGTGAGAGTGTATAGCTGTACATTATCTCTCCCTGGTATGAGAGGAAAAAAAAAGAAATCTAGGAAGCTGGCCAAAGTACACGTCTATCACAAATACTCTGCTGACATGCTTTCAATTATGTGCTGTCAAAGGAATCAGACAGTCCTAATTACAAGAATGAAAGATAAACTTGAGCAAAATCCCAACAAGGGTGGCAGCTCAGTCTGCATTTCTGAGAGGTGCTGACACTCACACTTGGGGGAACAGAACCTGCTCAGCATAGCTCACTGCTGGGCCTTCAGGGAACAGGATTTGTTCTCCTGGTATTTTTTCTGGGTTTCAGAAAATTTAACAGGTTTTGGATTCATAGCATAGAATCATAGAATCATAGAATAGTTAGTGTTGGAAAGGACCTTAAGATCATCTAGTTCCGACCCACTTGCCATGGGCAAGGACACCTCACACTAAACCATGTCACCCAAGGCTCTGTCCAACCTGGCCTTGAACATGGCCAGGGATGGAGCATTCA